>CAJFCO010017993.1:32259-44921 GCA_904066015.1 Synergus gifuensis | reverse complement strand
AGGACCCAAAACTTCGACGTCGGCCACTATATGCAACAGTGCGTGAAAGTTTCCATAGCCTCTTGACAAAAGGGATACATATCTCTTTGAGTTTCTTCTGAAATAAGAATTCGCATGACACTATGCAAAATCATCAAGTGTCGATAATGGTCTTCATGAAAAAAGATAAGCGCTTCAGCGCAAAAGGAATTCCAAACCGAACGTGAATAGGTATATGATGATAGACTGACTCGACGACAGACTGACTGACATGTCTGCCGCTTACGCTAACCAAAACCAGAGAGAGCGAGGTGGCGGACCGACGACTCACAGTACCGCTGCTCGCCGGTTCGTGCCCCCGCCCCTACGCCTGTATGCAGGCAACCTAAGTAACAGCCATGTTACACCCCCCCTCCATGTAGGAGTTTGGGTCCATGACCTAAACTTTCTTTAACAGCGCTTACTCCGTTTCTAAGTTCAAAATCTCTACTTCCCTTACAGGGCTTCAAACATCCCATCTACTCTCGATTAATTTTGACTTGAACCTTAAGTACTTCTTGGAATTTTGAATTTACTTTTTCTCAATTTGCTTTAATATATTGTCTGTTAACAATATTCTGGGGGTTCCCCAGTGCGATATTATCTTTTTATAGAACTCTGTTTCTATTTCTTTACCATTAGCTTTTTTAATCGGAATTATCTCTACCCATTTAGAGAAATTATCCACTATCACCAGGATATATTGGTTTCTGCGCTTTCTCGTTAATGGTAACGGGCCCATTATATCCGCTGTGACCATTGTCCACGGTTCCTCGACTATTCTTTTACCCATCAGCCCTATCTTAGCTTTATTTCCCAGTTTTATTCTCTGACAAATTTTACAGTTCTTAACGTAATTTAATACTTCGGAATAACTTCCTGGCCAGAAATAGTTTTCCGATATTCTCGCGTACGTTTTCTCGGCCCCTAGGTGGCCTGCCTGCACATTGTCTTGATTTTCCAATAAAACCTGTCTACGTAACCTCTTAGGGATCACCAGGTTCCACGGGTTGGAATCTGGTAAGAGTTTCGACTTGAGTGGGTCTGGTCTATAAAAATACAGTTGAGAATCTCTTATTCTCCAATTCTCGTTTTCCTTAGGATACTTTAACACCTGTCTAACCTTGGCTTTATACCAATCATCGGTTTCCTCTTTTAGGTTTTCGAGCGTTTTTTCTATGCATGTCGCTAAAGCGCTGGCTACCGGTTTTTCCATTTCGTTTTTCCTCGAGAGTGCATCCGGCACGTGATTTGAACTACCTTTCCGATAGACTACTTCGTAATCGTACTCTAACAGTTCTAGAGCCCATCTGGCTACACGACCTGTTGGGTTCTTCATGTTATGAAGCCATTTCAAAGCTTGGTGATCAATCAATACCCTGAAATGAAAACCCTCTAAATAAGGTCTAAATTTTCTTATCGCCTAAATTACTGCTAAACATTCTAACTCTGTTGCCGAATATCTCGTTTCTGCTCCGTTTAAGCCCCTACTCGCGTAAGCGACTACATGATTTTCCCCGTTCCTAATCTGTGTTAAAACTGCTCTTAACCCCGTAGTACTTGCGTCAGTTTCGAATTGAAAAGGTATTCTAAAATCTGGGTGTACTAAGATCGGATCTGATGTTAATACTTTCTTAATTTTCTCAAAGGCTTCTTCTTGATTTTTCCCCACTCCCAGGCTTTACCCTTCCTTAGTAACCTATTAAACGCTTCCACTATTTCTGCGAAACGTGGTATTTATTTACGATACCAACTTGCCATTCCGATTGACCTTTGCAATTGTTTTACATTTCTTGGTGTCGGGTATTCCAGAATTGGTTTAATTTTTTCTTCATCTATCTGTATACCTTTTTTTAATTATTTTCAAACCTAAGTATTTCACCTATGAGCAACAGAATTCGCACTTTTCTGGGCTGATGGTTAAACTTGATAAAATCTTTGCCTAATAGGTTTGTCCCCTAGCACATCTATCTTATCCTTCGCTAGATGCGTTGCCCTATGCTCTTTCCCGACTTCAGGTTTAATTTTCTTTTACATAAATTCTTCCAACCTTCGCTGTTGGTTCTCATTTAATTCACAGATTCCTGACGCTCTTTCGTCAGCCTTTTCTTTTCCTTCCACAGCTTTCTTTCTTTTTTCGTTTAAGTTCTCCTTTTTTACTTTTTCCTTTTTCTTATCTTTCCTGAGTATTGCCCTTTCTTTAAATTCTTGCCAACTATTTTCGCTTTGGCTTTCTATCCAGCTTATTATTCTATTTTGGGATAATTTTACTTCCTTTAACTTTGGCACATCCATTTGCCTTACTCGCGATTTTTTTTTTTCCTTGATATCTTCCTCTCTTAGTTTACTTAAACACTCAAACCGATTACTGATTGGAACGTAGGGAACCTTTGGTGTGGAATTCAGAGTTTGGGCTTTCTCTGATACTATTGATACTTTAGGACTTATTGTTTTCCCCGATTTCGGTTCACTTCTCGTTTCTCTAGCTAACTCGGTTGTTCTGTCTCTTTTTAAACTAACTTTGTTTCCGAATTTCATTTTCGGCTTGGGGTATGGATTGAATGACTCTCAATTTAGACTGTCGATTTTAATCGGCTTTGGGAGGGCTGCCGGCTGAGACTCCATTTTGAATTTAATCAAAGGTTTATCTGGTAACCACCAAATTTCTTTGTCATAATCGAGCGTCATCCCCAATCCTTTAATCATATCCGTACCTAATATGCCTACTGACTTTAATTTGGGAACTATTCTAAGCAAAAGTCTTTTCTTTAAATTCCCTATTTCCACCGGAATAGAAACCTGTTCTGTAATTTCCTCTTTTTCCCCATTCGCAAATATTAGGGTTCGTGAAACGGATTCCGATACGAGAATTCCGGATTCTTCTATTTTCTGTTTAAGTTCTTTCCTGACGTATGTGTGTGTCGCGCCTGTGTATACCAATAATTTAAACAATTTTCCTGCAAATTTAATTATTAAGTGAAACCTTGTTTCACCTTCGCCATTATTTTCCGAATTTAATTTTTCTGGTGGTCTGGCTCCAGGTTGTTTATTATCCTTCGTCCGCCACTCTAGTTTCCCGAATTTTGATACCTATACCGGCAATCTCTTGCTATATGATCAGGTTTGTCACACACATAACATCTAAAGACTTGCTTATGCTCTCTAGGATTTCGCGAAAAACCTCTACCTCGCGAAATAAATCCTTTATTTTCTAGCGGAATTCGCATATTCGTCGGCATTTCTAACCTCTCGACTTCCCTAGCTAACTTCTCTAGCTTCTCACCTGTCACTTAGTTCGCTTCTCTACGCTCACTTTCCGCCATTTTGTTTTTCCCCGTCCCAAACCTAAGAACCATTCCCCCTGACGCCATGCTAAACTGGACTCACGACTTACTTGATTTGATTTTGATTCAAATTTATTTGCCACCCTGTAGGCAAAATTTTATAAAATTTTTTTCCGGAATATTATTTCGACACTCAGGTATCCGAAATTTCGGTCAAAATTGTCGAGGGACAATTATTCGCGGCACTAATTTTCACTTTTCCCGAATTTTCCTACTCGTTTTTTCTTTTTCCTAACTTTTACTCCTTTTTGGGGTTTTTCTAAGCACTTTTCACTTGTTTTATCGCGGTTTTCTATCACTTTTGTGATTTTCCCGTTTCGAATTCTCGTTTTCCTAATCGAGCAACGCGAAACTATAATCCTTTAACGGTTTTCACTATTTCCTATTTTCCACTTCATTAAATTCTTACCCCTTTTGGGTTTCTATTTACTTTTTATTTTCCCAGAGACACGCAGGAAAAACTGTCCTTCCAAGGTTGCACCTTGCTTTTTGTTTCACTAAACTTCTGAAAAGCGAATGCTTTTCATTTCAATAAATTCCTGAAAAGCGAAAAACATATCGCGGGAAATCAAATTTCACTAGTACTAAACACTTCCAATTTCTCCAACAATGGTTTTCAAACAAGAAAAATCATAATTTTCAATTTCTACTTTCTTTTTTGGTTATTCCCTACTCCTCCTGGCAGTTTTTAGGATTGTGGGTTATTTAGTTTGCGCGCCAGGTATAATCTGGGTCGATTATCACTAAATAAGGGATGGAGAAAGGGAACTGCCCAGGAAGGAGCTGAAATCACAACACCACATTTCACTAATATTAAAGAATATGGTTTATTCACCAAAAGATAAGCGCTCCAGCGCAAAAGGAATTCCAAACCGAACGTGAATTGGGATATGATGATAGACTGACTCGACGACAGACTGACTGACATGTCTGCCGCTTACGCTAACCAAAACCAGAGAGAGCGAGGTGGCCGACCGACGACTCACAGCACCGCTGCTCGCCGGCTCGTGCTCCCGCCCCTATGTCTGTATGCAGGCAACCTAAGTAACAGCCATGCTACAAATATGAAATTGTACTTAAAATATCATATAATAGTTCATGATTTCCCTTTACAATGATTTCCCTAGTTCAGTGATATTTTAAAATGAAAACTGTGAGGGAGAGTAGGGCTGGACATTACTTGAGAGGGAGTAGTAGAAGAGGAGATAGATCTGTCATCCGTGCAGTGGAGGGGACGTTCACTCCCGTGAGGAGATTATTAAAAAGGGTCACTACTTGGAATAATTGCCTTACCTTTCCAAGGTGAAGAGAGAAAAGTATACTTCTCAGGGGTTTTTCGGGTCGTTGATTTTGTAATTTGACACTGTTATTATATTAGTATTCGAAAGAAATGTGCATATTAACTTAAAATTTGATTTTTAATTTATATTCTACTTACTAGAACTGAATGTGGAAAGTATGCGGCTTACTGTGAGAGAGCATTGGAAAGGACTTTACAAAATGGTGGAAGAGAAGTAAAGCCGTCTAGAATGGAAGTTTTATCTATCTTACTGAAAAATCCTTACCATCATTCTTTGCCACATGCAATACCTGTTCATTTTTTAAATGGCACTTACCAGGTTGTAAGTTTCGACGGTAGTACTACCACAGAAGAATTTCTCACAACTCTTAATCAGGAAATCGGCTGTAGAGATGTGCATCACTCTGGTTTTACACTATTCAGTGATGACCCTATTGAAAAGGATCTCGAACACTTTATTGATCTGCAAGCTAAGGTAATTTTTTAAATTCTTTTCTTCTATTAATGATAAACATATTTTAATACAGTCGGTCACATAAAAGCGCAATCACGATTACTAGCGATCGGTGAAGAGAAAATGTGTAGTTTTTTTTCCTCATACGGGGGGAAGCACAGCTCTGCATGCTTCATGAAAAATAATCAGCTGACTTATTTTTAGTTCGATTCCCAAAAAAAAAAGCAAAATTAGCGCAGCTTACGCTTCACGCTTCGAAGCAGTTTTTTTGTGTTCGCAAAATGGTATCGTGACTTTGGATTGGCCGTCTCAGTCGCCCGACGCTAATCCCATTGAAAACGTTTCGGCTCAAATCATGAGGCTTCGAAAAAATAGACCTTGCAATTTAAAGTAGCTTAGTCAACGAATTCGCAAATTTGGAGATCGGTTCTAGAAGAATACGCGAAAAATCTTGTGAAAAGCATACCTCGAAGATGCCTGGCCATTATTGATGCTGGAGGCGATTGGACCTGTTATTAATGTATTTGCATGTAAGTGTCTAATCTAATAAAATGATATTGGCAAAAATTTTCGTAATAAATACCTTCATTTTTTCACAACAGTGACTACGCTCTTATGTGACCGACTGTATGTTTTCAGATGTCGTTTTTCCTTATCCGGGAAGAACTTTAAACTGGTACTATTTCGCATCCTAATTTTCTCAAAGTTCAGCTTTAAGAGTTTCCAAATGTAATCTATGTCAAGTGATATCAATGGATTTAAAAATATTTCATGAGATTTGAAAATATTTTAATAGAAAGTTTCTTTAGATTTTTAGAGATTTTCAATACTTGAAAACATTTCTAGAATGTTTGAAAGATGTTAATGGATTTTAGGGATTTTTTAGGATCTTAGGAATGATTTCCTGAGATTTAAGATTCCTCACCTACCTAAGATAAGAAAGATTTCCAGGAATTTTAAGGGATATTAAATATTTTCTAGGCATTTTTTGTCAGAAGATTCCTAGACCTTTTGAGGATTTCTAACGTTTCTAGGAATTTTTGTGTATTTAAAACTTTTTTAGGGATTTTTTTTACTTTACAAAATATAATTTTATAGGTATATTTAAGGGATTTAAAAATATCCATGGATTTTTAGATATATTAAAAGATTTCTAGAATTTTCAAAAATTTCTATTAGTTTGGGAATTTTCTTGTATTTTACAAAATATAATTTTATGGATATATTTAAGAGATTTAGAAATATTTTAAAAATATCTATGGATTTTTAGAGATATTAAATGATTTCTTGTTGTTTTTATAATCTTTTTCAAAATTCTTGAATGAATTTAGTATTTTGCTGAATGAAGCGTTAAATCGATGAGGAATAGTACCACTTATCAATTTTTAACGAAGAGTAAAATCTGACTGTTAAAAGAATTTTTGTTAAATCTTATACTATTGTCTATTTTCAGTTGTGTGATATAATTTCAAAATGGGAAACAGCATTAAGAGAAAAGGGATCTGGAAAATTTGAAAATACAAGAGTCATTCAATTGACGTACAAATCAAGGTGCTATTGGCGTCATGCAGCTAAAATGGAAACAGATCGAGAGAGACTTTTATTATGTTATCAAATAAATCAACAAGTTGTGCAAGGAAAATTTCCCCTAAATCGTGAATTAGCGTTCGAACTGGTCGCATTAATGGCTCAGGTATTTAAATTAATTATAAGGTTTTGCGTCATAATAATTATCTTTCATTAAATAACAAACATTAATATTCTCTGTAGATAGACTTCGGTGAATTTAATGTCGAGAAGGCACGGGGAAGCGGACAAGGAAGTGGAAGTCACATGGTTCTGCAAGCACTTGATAAGTTTTACCCGCTTAGGTATCGGTCCAATATAACAAGTGATCAACTCCGGTTAGTAGTCCTCAAAAATTTTAAGTAAGGCTATGCAAAAAATACTAAAACTTATTATCAAGTCCAAATAGCTTATATACAAGGGAACACAATAGAATTCCAAATAATTTAAGAGAATTAAAAAAATTTTATGTCAATTTATAAGAAATCACAAGAATTGTAAAGAATTTAAAACATTTAAAAATAATTTAATTAAATTTTTTTTAGAATTGTTATGAATTTAAAAAGGATTTAAAATAATATATTGAGCAACAAGTGCGGTAATCGGTGACCCCGCTCGGATTGCTCATATTTTTTTTAAAGTTTGTAACAAGATTTGGAGAGGGCGTGGATTTCGAGGGGCAAAGCTTCTCGTACAGAAGGAAAGATTCATAAAGAATTAAGAAACTTAAAAATATATTCTCCTAAATAAGAAAATATTTCTAGGTCATTGACAGGTGAGGTTAGAATGCCCAGACGACGAAAGAAAAGAATCATAGATGCTCGCCAAAACGATTCATGAATATGAAAGTATTTATAACACAGGGCCACAAAAAAAAAGTGGTCTGAACTTTACATCTGACTATGCTACCCTTATAGATTTTGACCTGCTGAATCCGAATCCGGCCTCAGAATTTTCCCTATACCCTACAATTTTCCCCTAGCCTAGGGTAAATGTGTGAATTTTAGAAGTTTCAGGTTCCGTTGCAGTTATATTTATCCTCTGTGACGGACGCTCGAATGATATGAGAGTGTGTGTTAAATATTATAGTATTTATTGCTTGGAGATTTAAATTTTATTTGTAAATGTATAATTTCGACATTTTCTATTTCAAATGTAATCCAGATATTTAAAATTAGGGAATCGCATAATGCTGAGTTGACAGATTTATTTTGGGAAAAATTTGAAATGTGACAACGTTGCACGCTAAGGGCTAAGAGCGAAAGCGTTTTAGAGAGCAGTATAAAAGAAAAGGGTATCGAGTAACCATCCTGGATCAATCGAACTCGGGAAAAACTGAGAATTACCGAGTAATACACTTTGACCTCTCGCGGAAACCATTTTATTCTAAAATATATTAATGTTTAAATTCTTCATTACGGTTTAAATTGTACTTCATTCTAGTTTAATTTAATAAATCTAATCTTATGTAAATCTGTGTCGTTTGAAAAGCCGAGATTCCTATACAGTCCGAAACATCCTCGTACAAGTTAATGGAACAACGTCGTTCCTACATATTTCGGGTCGCTTTTAGTTTAAATTTGACTTTAGAATTTTTGCTAATTACGTGAGAATTTCCCTAGCCCAGGGAAAAATGTGCATAAATGTGCAAAACTTGAGGTTTAACGGAGCTTTTGTTTGTGCACGGAAAAGCTGATGTCTTTCCGTACTTTTTATATCTGACAAGAAGTTTTTTGCAGTACCTCGGGTTTTCCCTAGCCTAGGGAATTTTTTATATTAGATTTCACAGGCCCACAAAAAAAAGTAGTCTGAACTTTACATGTGACAAAGCTACCCTTATGGATTTTGAGCTGCTGAATCCGAATCCGGCCTTAGAATTTTCCCTAGACCCTACTATTTTCCCCTAGCCTAGGGTAAATGTGTGAAATTTTGGAAGTTTCAGGCTGTGTTGCAGTTATATTTATCCTCGAAAAAGTTAATGGGACAACATCGTTCCTACATATTTCTGGTTGCTTTTAGTTCAAATTTGACTTTAGAATCTTTTTAAAGTACCTGAGATTTTCCCTAGCCTAAGGGAAAAAGTGCATATATGTGCAAAACTTGAGGCTTAAGGGCGATGGAATTTGAAAGAAAAAGTTGACAACAAACTGTCAAAAACTGTCAAAATCTGTGTAAAGATACTAATGTTATCACTAGGATTTGGTATTGGGTTTTTGAAGGGAGATAAGGGCAAATTGATCGATTTTTAGTAGCACACTGTGGGAAGAAAAGGTGTAGAACATTTTAAGACTCACCAGTTTTTCGATAAAATGAATATATTAGGCGATGGAGGTGAATAAATATGTGCCGATAATGGCGGATATTTTAACAGCACAACAAGAAAATAATAGATTAATAGATAGTCAGCTGCGAATTGATACAGTGCTGACCTCACTCGGCGATAGTTTTGGCGGGAATGATTTGAATTACAAAAAGAAAGATAATCTCCGATTTTAAAGATTTATTCGATTATTGACAAGTTCAAATGATTTCAGTAATATAAATGCATTGTATAATTGTTACTAAAGGTAGGGATTCATTTTTTCTTATAATAAATATGAGGAGGATCAAACGGTAAAATATTATTGCGATCTTTCTTATTGCAATTCAAATCATTCGTGCCAAAACTATCGCCGCGTGAGGTCAGCACTGTATCAATTCACAGCTGTCTATCTATTAATCTATTATTTTCTTGTGGTGCTGTCAAAATATCCTCCATTATCGGCGCATATTTATTCACCTCTATCGCCTAATATATTCATTTAATCGAAAAACTGGTGAGTCTTAAAATGTTCTACACCTTTTCTTTCCACAGTGTGCTACCAAAAATCAATCGATTTGCCCTTATCTCCCTTTAAAAACCCAATACCAAATCCTAGTGAAAAGTTGACAGAATTAGACAGGCGCGAACAAGGGTCTCAAAACAGTTGGTGTCGGGAGCCACCCTACACATTAAAACTAAATTAAAAAAAAAGAAAAAAACGGATTACAAACCCTAAAAAAGTGAGTTTAGTGTGGAGTTGTATTATCCGTCTAATAATTTGGACACCCACGCATATTTCAAGTAGGTATCCTCGAATTACTGTCTGAGTGTTCTGACACCCAGAACCCCGTACTAGTCGCGACCCTGGAATTCGAGTTTCTCTACATTAAAGTTTTTCCAATTCCATCAGCCTTAACGGAAGTTTTGTTTGGGCACGGAAAAGCTGATGTCGTTCCGTATTTTTAACTGCAGATTTTATATCTGACAAGAAGTTTTCTGCAGTACCTCGGATTTTCCCTAGCTAGGTAAAAGAGACATATTTGCGTATTTTCAGTAGCTAAGATAACAAATTCGGCATCAAAATTTTCTGCATTGCCTTACGATCCCCCTGCCTAGAGATGAAAGAAGAACATTGGGGAAAACTGAAGCTTTTATGGGGGTTCGTGCATAGTCAGATGTAAAGTTCAGACCACTTTTTTTTTGTGGCCCTGTGTAATCATGAATACATTTTGGCGACATAACCACCATAAAATGATTCTGATTCTATCCAGTTTTTGTTTTCAGAGCCCTTGGTGATGTGACTTTTCTCCAATTCATCTTCAGAGATGAAATCTTCAAATTTTTCTTAGATAAAAAGTCATCGATGAATTTCACATCCCTTGTTTTGGAATAATTTTTCAGGGTTTAGGAAAATGGTATGGGAAAGTTTAGAGGCTTATTGAGGACTATCCAGCAAAGAATTTCATGTACCACACATATGGGTTTGACACCCCTAACACACACCCACCGTGCCTTGAATACCATCCTTAAAACGAAAATTGTCAATTATTCATAAAATCGACCTTCTGAGTGCCTTATTCTCGTTTTTTTAAAATGAAAATTATTTCTACCAATCTAGTCGAATATTTATCAACATTAGTTAATTAACTTTTAATTATTTAAACAAATTCCATTTGTTTAAATAGTTATTTTTTCGAAAATTAATTTTTTTAATTAAAAATTGATCAGTATTGGTCTAATGGATTATTTATTAACTACTTTTCAATTATTTATACAAATTGAATTTGTTTAAATAATTTTTTTTCGAAAATTCTTTTTTTTTACAATATTAAAGATTATTACTATTTATTTAGTAGAATATTTATTAACATTGGTTAATTAATTTTTAATTGTTTAAAAAAATTCTATTTGTTTAAAAAATCTTTTTTTCCTACAATTCGAAAATCTTCTTGCGTTCTTATCGTTACATGACATAAATTTATTTTCAAATATTGTCGAATTTTTGCCTCTACGTTCCTAAACGGAGAAGACAAGTATAAAATTTCAAAAAGGTGGAATAATTTGTCATTATTTTTTTTATAAGCCTCCAGGTATGGAAGATATGTCTCCTAGGTGAAATATTTTTCAAATACGTTTTAAAACGTATTCGACACTTTCGAGTTTACCTCAGGATTTATAATAAACTTAGCAAAAGTCTTTCCATCAAAAATCTTTCCATCGAACTTTTTTGTAATTCGATGAAATCTCAGAAATAAATGCTATTATTAATGTTTAAACAATGCAAAAATGTAATTAATAGAATAACAGGCTGCCAGTCAAATTATATAAAACCTAATTTATTACCTTGATAAGAAATTTAGAAAAAAACATTTTTTAAACAAATGGAATTTGTTTAAACAATTCAAATTTAATTAACCAATATTAATAAATATTCTACTAAATAAATAGTGATAATCTTTTATAAAAAAAACATTTTCGAAAAAAAATTATTTAAACAAATTCAATTTGTTTAAATAATTGAAAAGTAGTTAATAAATAATCCATTAGACCAATACTGATCAATTTTTAATTTAAAAAATGAATTTTCGAAAAAATAACTATTTAAACAACTGGAATTTGTTCAAATAATTAAAAGTTAATTAACTATTGTTGATAAATATTCCACTAGATTGATAGAAATAATTTTTATTTAAAAAAACACGAGAATAAAGCACGCCGGTCCGGTTTTTCCGTTCTGCCACACCGTTTTGTTCTGGAGTATGAGGTATCGTGAACCTTCTGACAATACGACAATTTTCGAGGTACTGATCTAAGTCACTATTTCTATACTACCTACCATTTTCCAATTACAAGCACTTCATTACGACTCCCGTCTGTTTTTCTACCATTCTTTGTAACTTTTGAATGCTTCTGACAGTTCACTTTTTGCTTTTAAAAATTTTACCGCGCACTGATCTGTTGCATCAATAAACATCGCGAAATATTTTTCGCTACTTAGAAATTCCTTACGCATAGGTCCACATAAGTCAGTGTGTATTAATTGAAGCATTTCCATATTCTGTGACGAGCTTTTCACAAGGGGTTTTTCTGCAAGCTTTCCAATTATACAGACTTTACACACTCCGAGTTTTTCGTTTTCTAAATACTTTATTCCTTGAGATTTCATGAGACACTTGACATCTTTTTCATTAAGATGCAGGGATGCCATTCCGTCAACTTTTTCCCTAATCCCCTTTTTTCCCCCTTTTTTTTCCCTTAAATTTGTAAAATCCCCTTAAAACCCTAAAATTTAGAATTTTGACCCAATTTTCTCCTTTTTTTTCTTTTTATTCACAAAGTTTAGATTCATGTTTGTAAGAATTATCACATAGTTTGACTTTGAAGACATTCAAAAACACGCGCCACAATTAATATGCGCTGGCACAATAAATTTTTATTCCTCTTATTGGATGTGATATATTCACGGGAACGTTTTAGAACTGTGAAGGGTTATTTTAGTAAAGAGTAATTACACGTCCCTGACTATTTTACGTTTCCAATTCTCCTGTATTAGCGGCCGGCCAACCAACATGACCGCTAACATGAGAGATCAGTGTATTTGAGAAGTTATAGTTGATAATTAAATTTTTCACAATAGTCTGTCTGTCTGTCTGTCTGTCTCTGTCTGTCTGTCTGTCT
>CAJFCO010017993.1:0-22259 GCA_904066015.1 Synergus gifuensis | reverse complement strand
TCCCTTGCCAATAACCATTTTCGAGAAAGTCTGGAAATATTGCTACAAGAGTATTTTTTACAAGCGACAGTCATTATGAAACTGCAACTGAATTCTTAAGAGAGCGATTTGAAAACTGTAAAACTGTATGAGGCACCCAAAAATTTCACTCTGTTGAACCGTAGAAAAACAACGAACTGAAAGTCAAGACTTACTCTTTGTGTCAAAAATTTCAAAATGTTAGCTTCTTCAAAACTGCATTAAGACGTTCTTTAAAACGAAAATTAGAATAGTTTCATTTGCGGGGATAGAGAATTAAGGAATGCGTGCATTATTCGTGGATACTAACTTTATATTTGTTATCTAAAAATATTAATAAATAATAGATTTTTGAAGCAACAAATGTTTCTTTTCTTTCCCTTCGTCTACCGTTATGGAATTTATAGGGTATAATTTCATTTTCTATCTGGCACGGCGCGTGACGGCGTACACTCACAGTAGACGGTGCGCTATCAAGCGCTTGAAGCTGACCCGACTGTAAACAACTAGCTGTCTATTAAAAAGTATCCAACGGTCCACTCTGAAATTTTTATGAGATATTCTCAAAACTATAACGAATATTTTAATCCTGGAAAAAAAGATTTTTAAGATGTCCATTTTCCGTAAATGCCATTTATTTAAAACAATTGCATATTTCTTATATTTAAAAAAGGAATAATTTTTTCATTCATCGCTATTTGCAAAGTGTAGGTAATCGTCGACTTTAACTGAAAATTTCATTGTTTTCTAGGAAATAGTTTACGAACTGGAAGATTTTAAAAAATACATAATTTTTTCTATTCCAGATGTTTAAACACTTGTAACTTGAAAAGTTTACATAATATATTGAAATAAAAAAATACGTGTCTATTTGTTTTGTATATAAAACACGAAAAAAAATATTCGAGGCGATTTTATTTTTCAGTTCTAAATATGATATGGAATTACCCATAAGCATTTTTCTATTTACAAATATAATTTTTTACAATTGTATAATTTTTAAAAGTTGTCGGTCTCCAAGTTGTGATTTATGCATTAATAATAAGTAAATGAATAGAAAAACTTTGAATTCCTATTCGTATATCATTCAAACATTCGATTTTTTAAGGTCTTAACAGAATGAGCATGTGGTGGCTCTGTTCCTGTTCAGATCTATAATCTGTAATTTATCTATCTACGTATGTATCTCCCTATCTGTCTAAAAACTATAAGTTGGCGCAGATATAAAAATTAATTTACCAAATTAAAAAATCTAAAAAATAATTTTTGTGGAAATTATGGAGGTATGAAAAAAAAAATAGAAACACTTTTTTCTCCAAAACGGCCAAACCGATTTTCATGAAAAATATATATGATCTGTCGAAAGTAAAATCTGTAGGTCAGTAAAATTTTCTGAAGAAATTAAAAGAAAATTCTGACTAATAAAAATTGCTTCCTCATAGAAGAAGCTTTGTAGTGGTGACAAAATCCAGTTTCCCAAAAAAGGTTTTTTTGTATATATTTCAAGGGCAATATATCTAATATGATGTCCTGAAAAATTGTCAGTGTGTGTGTGTGTGTGTGTTTGCGTATGTCACGATCCTGCAATATCTTGAAAACGCGTAGAGATAAATTGATGAAATTTTGCATAGTTATTCCACTATATACCTAGTTGAATTTCTTATAAGGGTTTGAAAAAATATTTAATTTTACAACTTTGGTGTACTTTTATAATTTTCGTAAAATTCATTTTTTCACTATAACTTCTCAAATATTCAAAATTGAAAGCTGTTGCACAGAAAATAAAGATTCCTTGTGTCGAGACGAATCAATTGACCTGTATTATTAATGCATTTCATTAAAAAATAAGGATGTTATGATTAATTGTATTTTCAAAAATTAATTTTTCGACTATAACTTTTCAAATAATCAAAATATTGACTTGACGTAAAAATAAATGTTCCTTGCATCGAGACGAATCGATTGTTCTATAATATTACTTCATGTAATTGAAAAATAACAAAGTTACGGTTCTATTTAATTTAAAAAAATTAGTTTTCCAACTATAACTTCTCTAATATTCAAAATTTGAATCTGACGTAAGAAAAATAAAGGTTCCTTGCTTCGAGACGAATCGATTGACCTACAAGATTAATCCATTTCATTGAAAAAAAAGAAAGTTGTGCTTTGTTGTAATTTTCGAAAATGAATTTTTTGAATATAACTTCTCAAATAATCAACATTTAATGCTGATGTAAAGAATACTTAATGCTTCCTCTATGAGGAAGCAAATCATATTTGTTTACAGGAAGCAAAGTTCTCACTGAATGAGCACAAAAGTTGATACAACTTCACAACTAGTTTAATGATTTGTTTTGATAAGTCTTACAATTTATTTATAATACATTTAAAATGTGTTGTTTTAGGTTCAAGCTGTCTTCCAACTCAACCAGACATTCTAAAGTCAACTCCAGATCATCAAAGACCCTAATAAAGACGTATTTATGGTTTTTTGAGAATATCTTGAAATTTCCGTACATTATGAATTTGAATTCAAATGGAAGATGGGACTGGAACGAAGTAAACCGAAATTGGATGTGAATTACTGTTAAATGTGAATTATTTTAAAATATTTCTTACTTTAATGTATTTTACTTAATTTATAGTACATGACACTTTGAGACTTGATTATTGACTTTTTTTTTTATTTTCCACGTTTTATCTAGAAAATTAGGAATGGAATTTTCTTAAAGACTTGACTTGGTGGCAATTTTCAAGCACAAATTTGTGTTTAGTGTGTAAAAATGTATGGAAAACGCCTAGTCAATCTTAAATAATCTTAAATAACAAAAGAAAAAAAAATTAAGCAGGATAGTTTATTGGAAAGAAATTTATTTGTAGAAAAGGTGATTAAAAAGCTTTTTTTCTTTTAGTCACATATAGTGACGAATTTTTTTGTAAAATTTAACTGAAATTCAATATTTCACATCTGTTAAAAAATAATAATTTTTTTTACTATCAATAATTCTGAAACACTATTTTTTTTATACAGTAATGCAACTTTTTTGAAGAGTGAACCAATGTAGGCCTAAAAATTTCGTAAAAATATTTTACTGAAATTTGTAGGAAACATTGTAAATGTACGAAAAATTCGTCACTACTTATCCGTCAATCCATTATTCAAGAGCAAAGAAAACTACGAAAGATATTATATTTATAAAATTATGTAGAACACTGCCGATTGATTATAGACTTTGAATGTTAAATCGCGACGTTTTTAGAAGTAAATCTTTAGTTGTTTTGCTATTGCGTGTACACAATGCAGAAAGCAGATAATATTTAACTTAAATGTAAGAAACGTTAGTGAATTAAATCCATTGTATATATTTACCACAGCAATTAAATGTCTTTGATAGTAAATTTGTGTACAATTTAAAACCCCATTAACCTACTGATAAATACTATAGGTACACTGTTAAAAATTTTTGTCTGAAATTTAATGCATTTGTAACGATCTATTTTTGGTGTCCCTATCATTCGTCTCACCGGACGCTTCAGTCTACCAGGGTTAGGTATTTTAAAGACGAATAAATAGATCTCAAATTTAGTTAACGGAATATAAAGAATGTTTTATTAATCCTATAATTTACATCTCTAAGTTTGAATTTGTGTGAGTAACGAGTGAGTGCATATGTGTGTAAATGTTTGTGTGTAATTGAATGATCTAATCATAAGTGTAAATGTAGTGTAAAACGCGGTGACAGAAAATAAGTGTTGTGTGTTTATGTGTATGATTTTGTGGTTTAGTTAATTGTTGAGTATTTCTCCGGTGTTATGTTTTACGTGTGAACGGAGGCGGAAAGTCTACGGATTCGGTTATTCTTCCTGAAAGCATAATTTACGGCATTTCAGATTTATGCTTGACAATATAATTTCCGGAAAAATGTACAAGGATACACAAGAACGAATTGACGGATTACAGTATCATCGACTTCTTAGTCCCCACTTCTACGGAATTTACGGTACGGTGGAAGAAGGGTGGACGAATAGGAAGATAAGTTGTAAGGATCGGTTGTGAGGTCCATAGTACCTTTTATGGATAGTCATTTATAGATGCGCCTATTAAATGCTATCCGCCGGCTTAATTATTCACTTACAGTTGCGCCTGTTAAGTGTCAATTAATTCCTTTTTACTATTGACTTTGGCGGACTAGGGTTTTTCGGTAGAATAATCGGATTGAGAATAGAAAAGAGAAGTATTCTCGGGTGAAAAATATTAATAATAAATGCTCCTATTTATTAATATTTTAGCATGGATTTCTACAGCCTTAGGTGATCCTATTGACTGTAGAAATCGTACACCTTTGAGTAGGAAAGAGAGAAATAGCGTATCAAAAAATGCTAAGCATAGTGGCTCCTATAGCATGACATTTTTATATGAGAATTGACAACGACAGGCGCGCCTGAGCGTTGGTAATTCTCCATACATAAGTATATGGAAATCGTCAAGGATAGTTGCCTCTATGCCTTGCGATTTCGCCTGTACTTTGCCTACCACAGTTGCTCCTGTGGGTAGGAAAGAAATTTGAAATTTCATACATTTTTATATTAAATCTCACTAAGTTATTTGAAAATTGAAACACTTTTGTGTATGAATTTTCAAACCCATTTGTTTCAAATTTCATACATTTTTATATGAAATCTCACTAATTTATTTGAAAATTCAATCACTTTTTTGTATGAATTTTCAAACAAAAAAAAAAAAAACAAGTGCGTTTTCTCTACACGTGTTTGCCAGAAGTTTTCCACTTTTTCCAAACACAATTCAAGCTTTGAAGTGCTATCAAACTCGAAATGAAACTTAGTATTTTATTATATTATTATTATTATTTTTTATTTATATTATTATATTATAAGCTGAAACAGAAGAATCGAGTTAGAAGAAAACGAAGTTGGCGGGAATCGAACACGGGTCTCCGGAGCAGCAATCGGGCGATTTTCCATTTACCTATAGAGGATTGTGAGAATTAGGATGGAAACATCTAATGTAGCAAACACGTGAACAGTGCTGTATTTATGGTACACTACAGGTCAAAAAGGGCCGGACCTGGAGCGGCAAATTTTCAGGGCGGCACGGCTGCTGACAATATTTTTTTATTTTAATTTTTTACGTTGAATAATATTATATTAAAATTTATTGCTATATATTGCCTATATTTTATATGCAAGAAAAAGTGAGCATCTATTTTTTATAGTAATAATTTTTCGGAAAATAAAATAATTTAAAAGAAACTAGTTTTACAACTAAAAAATAATTTTGAACAAATTACATTTATTTAAATTATTAAAAATTAATAAACAATATTGATAAATATTACACTAGACCAATAGCAATTACTTTTCGAAAAGAAGAACTTTAAAAAAATAATTATTTAACCAAATATAATTTGCTTAAATAATTTTAAATTAATTAAGTAAGATTAGAAAATAAATCATCAGACGAATGGTATTAATTTTATTTAAAAAATAATTGTTTAAACAAATTAAATTTGTTTAAATTTATTATTGAAAAATAGTTCACCAATGTTGATAAATATTCCACAGACTAATAGTAATAATTTTTAGAAGAAAGCAAGAATTTTTAAACAAAGAATATTTAAACAAATGTAATTTGTTTATTGAGCTTATTTAAAGAATACTTATATTTTATTGAATAGCAAATTTGTCTAATGTAATTTTCATACAATATCAAGTGCATTTTTCAAATAAATGTGTATAAAAATTCAGCATATTTTGTTTTAAATTTCATATACAAGCGATTAAATAAAAAATAAAGTAAAAATATATTAAATTTCAGTTAAGCCTGTTGAAAATTTTAAACATATTTATAGAAATTCAGCTTAAGATATATATGTATGAAATTTCAATCATATTTGTTGTAGCTTTCAAACAGTCCTTTGTGAATTTAATGTACTTTTACATGAAATTTATTTCAGACATAAACGGTTTGAAACTTAAATCACAAATGTATTAAATTTATTTCAAATACGGAAGTTTTGAAATTTCAAACACTTTGTGTATGAAAGTGCTTGAAATTTCAAAACATTTTTAACAGTGTAGGGTGAGTCGAAACAAAATAGCAATTGATTTCTAAAAGCAAAAAATTGTTAGTTCTTGATGAGCTGAATATACAGTTAATTTTTCTTAAAACAATTAAAATTTTTTACCTCTGTAAGCATATTGAATATGGAAAAAATTGAATTGACGCGTTAATTTAATTTTTGTCCGTAAATTTCTTTAGATCTATGTTTTGCATTTATTAAATTAATAGGTAATGGTTCAACAATATCTAGTGACACCTTATCAAAAGCATCTATACACTCCCGGTCACGTACTTCCCCCCCCGGGGGGGGGGCAAAATTGTATAAACTGTGAAATTGTCCATCTTTGGTGCAAATTAACGTACAGAGCCGGCCGGGGGAGCATTTGAAAGCTCTTTCCAAAAGCTTTCAAATGGTGTAAATTATGAATACTATCAAATGTTTTTTCTATTTTTTCCAAACGATAATTCAAGACTGAAAATTCTAAAAATTCTTGTCCAATTTTGATCCCCCGCCCAGTTTCGGAAAAAAATCACACAAAAATTTGGAGCATGGTATTTTATAGCTCTTTCCAAACCCTATCTAAATCACTCATTAAAAAATTATTTTCATCAAATATGATGCCGGTATCAGCTGTTTTCCCAAAATTTTATACTTTACTTCAACTTTTCATATCTCCGTATATTCAACTGATAGAAGGAAAATTCTATCTAAAAAACTTTCGTTTTTTACGTAGAATACTTTAGAATAATTAATTTAATAATTAATTTGCACCAAAGATGAACAATTTCAAAGTTTAAACAATTTTGTCCGAGGGGGGGGGGTAAAAGTACGTGACCGGGAGTGTAGGTTTATCTGTTATGATCATGGGTTCGTGAGTTTTGGCTCGGATAATTTCTTGTTCTTGACAAGTACCACATTTTCATACAAAATCAGTGACTTGTTACTTGATTCCTGGCCATATACATCGTTCACGTATTCGCTTATATGTTTTGTTGACCCCTTTGTGTCCTCCTATTTTACTTTCATGATTTTCTATTATTATTTGTTCAGGATCTTCTTCTGGGGGTACACTTACGCTTCCAAAACATATTTTAATTTTAATGGGACTATTTTCAAATATTTCCTTTAAAATCTCTGTAAATGTACCTTTTGGCAAGACTACTGTTAAGTATCCTGTACTTGAGACTCTGAAAGAATTAACACTCCCTAGCAAAATACGTTATGAAACGGCTCCGTAACAAAAAGGTAAAATTGTTATTTCTGGTTATATAACGATTGTTATTGTTCAGCGATATAATTGCTCTATAATAGCAAGGTAACAATGTTATGTAACACTGTTACGGTTTGAAGATGTAACAGTTGCATAAAGAGAAAAATGTAACAATGTTACGTACCAGCCCTAAGAAAATATTCATTTTTTTTTATTATTAATTTTTTTTTATATATAAATAAATCCTAAAGAAAATCGCCCCCTTGCAAGATTGACTCAATAAATTTTGCAAGAGACTTTAATAAATGAATTTAATACATTAAGAATATTTTCTGAGGTCACTGGCAACGGTAACCCGAGCTGCTAATGTAATATCTCGATAAAGAATAACTGAGCAAGCCTCGAAGCATAAACTGAATTTTCAGACATAAAAAAATAGAAATTAAAAATTATAATTTACATATTATAACTCCTTTTTATAAACGACTCAGAAAGCTAGCGTAATAAATTAGGATATTGAAAATGAATGAAAGAAAGAAATGAATGAAAGTTACGAATACTAGAGACGGACACTCATTTCAAGCAATAATGCATAGACATATAATGGCCGCTCGGATGTGCGTTATCGGATACTCCACTTCTCACACTCGACCTTCCTATATCAAATTCGTCCTTCCGCATTTCTCTCCTCAAGACTCTGAGCTATTAAAAATTAAACTCAGCTGTGGAGATAATACAATAATGAAAAATAATATTCTATTTAATATACACTCATTTCAAACTGAGTTGAAAAATAGAATTAAAAATAATTCTGAAAATTTAATGCAAACGTATATTGCAAAATGTCCCTCTAACTGGCACTCAATTACAATTCAGCAAATTCTTGTTCGCCTGCGCAACGAACGAAAAGAATTTATTTCTAAATACGATTCGGAAGCAACCAATCGAGGGTTCATTGCCTTAGATACATTTGTCAAAGAAAAATTCATATTCTGCAGAATTGTCAAACTTGCAATATACGTACAAAAGTTCTTTCACCTCAATTACTCTGATTTACAAATCACACTAAATCCTCCTGACTCCTCAGAAATTTCCCACCAAATCAACCGATAGCCCACCTACTTTGAGCATTATAAAATCAAGACAACTTAGTTGCTCTTGGCAGATCAACCTGACGAGCTTCCATTTCGAGTTCGGAAGTCTTCTTTTAAAAATTTATTAAACATCAAAAAGTCAGTGCCCGTCTCTTAGTTTTCTTTTCGTAACCGCGCTCTCCTGTCGGGTGGCCCGGAAGTATTCGCGAAAAGGGAAGCTAGACGTCGAGCTTCTACGACAATCCGAACAATCCATAAGTGCCGAAAAAGTTATCCCGAAGGAACCAGAAAGTCGAGTCGAATTGAACGAGGGACGTTAAACCTCCAAATTCTACTCAACTTTGAGGACAAAGGACTCCAGTTTATAGAATTATTCGGCAAGATAAATTCCCATCAACTGGATTCCTTTGGTATCCTAAGTAGCTGGATACGGCATTCTAGAAAGTGCGTCCCGAAATAAGGCGAGTAGTTTATTAGTGCGGGAAGTTGCTTATGAAAATATGTCAATGGAGGACTGAAAATTAAAAAATGCTAGCTTGAGTGAATATCGACTATAGTGACTCCTAGAAGTCAACTGACTTCTACACCCTTATCGATGAGCCAAATACTAAGATAGAAGTGTGTTAGTGCGGGAATTGCTGCGAAATATATGTCACTGGAGGACTGAAAATTAGAAAATTCTAGCTTGAGTAAACATCGCCGACAATGGTTCCTAGAAATCATCTAATTTCTACATCGAGAACGGTGAGCTCCAATAAACGAAAACAAAAAATTTTAAGTCACACTGGATAGATCTTCACACTCGAATCTCAAAACGAGTGGGAATTTAAAACTCCAGAAAATAGGACTCATTATTTATATTAAAATGCACAAGAAGAAGTGTTGAGATTTAATTGCTCTCACTTGCTTCGGTTGAAAGCCATTTGTGTCATTTTGGTGTAAATAAAGAACAATTTAGTGAAGCGTGGGAGAACGTGACGAGTGAATGTGAATTCAATTTGTCAATGGACTAGAGTTGCTCATAAGAGGGCAACGAACAAATAAATTCAGCCCAATAGGGAAGAATCGGACCAATTTGTATAACTCCGCTTCATCCCTGATGGTAGAAAGTAAGTTGACATAGGAACGGTAAGAGGTATCAAATGTATCGCTCCTTTTAGATTATAAATTATATCTAAACCATATAGAATAACTGTACAAACAAACAAATAGACTTGTTAACTAAATTCTAATGGGGGTTTCAGAATATAATTCCTGCTGATTTCATCTTACACTGGACTAGTTTATTTATCTCCCATTCGATGAGAGATATTCATCCTCGGACGAGGACAGGTGATTACTTATCCCGCAAAATAATTAATGGGGTCGAATCTAGTTCAACCTCTTCTTTTCTGTGATTCTCCGACCAAGCCTATCGTTCCCAACTTTTCTCTTAACACCACTTTTTCTAGGAAATTTATTTGGTTCGTAACAACAATTTTAGGATAGTATGCAGCAAACTAATTTAATTTAAGATTTAACTCAAGATTTGGTTTTTTTAAAATCGGGGGCTTCGCCCCCCGAACTCCTCAAAGGGGATTTCGCCCCCAACCGGAGCTGCGCCCCTGGACCCGCTACCTTCCACCAACTCTCTCGACGACCTCCTCAGCCGCATTTGGGACGTTCTTTTACAAACCGAACAGATTTGGACGAAAAATGACCGACACATTTTTGATTCAGCTAAAACTTTTTGTAAGGGTTCTTTATCGAAAAAGAAAAAATACGTATGTTACGTGCAAGCCCTCAAGAAAATATTCTTATCAGAAAATAAGTAATAATAGAAAAAAAATTTAATTAATTTTCGCCTCCGAAACTAAGTCGACAGGTTTCGCAGACAAAAAGACAAAATTCCTAAAGTCAATAACCTAAAACATTTCTTGATGCTACTAGCAGCGGTAACTCGAGCTGCTGAATCAGCATCTCCTGCAATAAATGAGCAAACATAAGTGAGCATAAAATAAATTTTCGATGTAACAAAATTATTATTTAAAATATAATTAATTTAGAAAAAGGATAGAGGAAAGGAAAATGTTAAATTAGAATTTAAATTAATATAAAGTAAGGTAGCAAGAACGATACGAATGGATAGAGAATGAAAGTGAAAGATCGCAACTCTCACTGCATTAAAACATATATATATTTTTTTCTCGACTACAATAGGCGGGCGTATAAAATCATCACGTTACAGCCCATGATGGCCGTTCGAAGGCGCGTTATCAGCTTGCTTCTGCACCTCTCCTGTTCGACCTTCCGTACTCGGATTTATCCTTCCTCATTCCTATTTTTTGAGACATTGACCTGCATTATGATCAGCTGATTGGTAATAGAAAAAAAAAAATTATTCTATTTAATAAATATTCAAATTAAATTGAATTGAAAAATAGAATTTATTTCCAAAGAAATATAAAATAATATGTCGCAATAAAATATCCGGTTAGCAACCGGTCAATTCATTAAATTCTCATTCGTTTGCACAATGAACGAAGGAGAATCTACAAATTGCAATTTTGCAAATTCAAGCAGTAGAAACTGGCCAGGAGTCTTTGCCCTCTGGTCTTGAAAATCGCACCATGTCTTCTAGCCAATCAAAAATTCCTGACTCTTCAAAAATTTCTCACCAAATCAACTGAGGGCTCGCGTGCGATGGGCATCATAAAATCAAAGTAATTTAATTATTTTACGTAGTCTGACGATCTTCTTTGGGTAAAGAAGTATCTCAAATTAATTATTTGGAACAATTCAGCGCCCGTCTCTTAAAAAGTCGTTTATTCGTGCCGCGCAGTCCTTCCCGGGTGGCCGGATCTTTCCGCGAAAAGTGGAGTCAAAAGGGACTTCCAAGACGTTCCGGAAGTCCAAATAGCCGAAAAATTTCTCCCATAGGATTCTGAAAGTCAGGGCGCATTGAACGAGGGACGTAAAACCTCCAAATATCTACCCGACCTGAGGACAAAGTTACCCAAGCTTTAAAATTATTCTGAGCCTTCATTCGGCTAGTTAATTTGTTAGCTGGGCTACATTGGTTGTCCTAAGAGGATTAGCTGACCTATTTGGACACGGCATTATCTTGAATTTTTCCGGTAAATTATAAAAATTGAAGTTCAGTGCGAGAAGCTCGATAGCGAACGTCTCTAGAAGATTCAATTAAAAGTTGACTTCTAGAGAAAAGTGTCAATTGGGGAGACCTAGGAAGATTGAAGTTAAACCTCAATTTTCTCTACATCAATGGTGATGAGCATTTGTTCTTCAGTATAATTTTTTTGGATTATATAAATTAGGAAATTCGTCCGTCAGGGAATACGCGTGTGCTCTCACGGTATCGGCCCAAAAGAAGGGGGAACTTCTTCTGAGTTTCCCTTTCCGCGAACTTCCAAAAAGACAAAAGTAAAGGATTCAAGCTCGAATCTCAAAACGAGCGGGAATCCTTATAACTTTAAACTCGTTAACTGGGATCTCGGGAAAATTCCTAGGGAAGGATGTTGAGATTTAATTGCTCTCATCCCTTCCGGGTCAAAGCCATCTAGTGTTATTTTCGTGTGACCACAGTGAGTGCTTGCGAAGCGTGGGAGACAAATTAGTACGAGAGTGACTTGTGACTAATTAAAAGATAGGAGTTAGTGCGATTCTAACGACAAAAAAAAAAGAAACACCTTCAGCCCAATAGGGAAGATCTGGACTAGCTCCGAGCCTCTCCGCATCGTCTCTACTGGTAGTAAAAGATTACCTTAGGAATCGGTAAGCCATATATGTATCGTTTCCAACTTTTATTTTATTATCTCTCTAAAATATTTCTTGCGAAAAATTAAAAGGGGAAATTAATGTAAAAAAGGGGGTTGATAGAATATACTGATTTTGTCTGTTGCCTAAATTCTGAGTGTGTTATTTGATTCTTCCATTCAAAAATGACATTTTTCATCCACGGATGAGGATCGGTGATTACTATCCCGCAAAATAATTAAAAGGAATAGAACCGAAAGAATAAGGTTTCTTTTATTTTTTTTCTGTGAATTTAATTCATTGGTTCGTAACAACGTATTCGAAGATTTTTTTTTTTATTTTATTTTTTGGAAAATAGGAAGGATTAAAAATTTGAGAATATGGTGATTTTTGTCTTGAAGACTATTTTTTAAAAATTCATAACTCGGTTCTATTTGAGTTAGAGACTTTATTTTTTTTTTTTTAAAGGTAAAAGAACGAGCTTTAATAAAAAAATACTTCAAAGAAAAAATATTAAAAAATTCAAATTGTTATAAACAATTGAAATTTTTGAATCGCTTTTTAACAATTGCTCCACCCATGAATCAAGTGTTTAGTATTTTTATCATATTCTACGTTAAATTTCCTTTCGAAAACGATTTTTTAATCGATGGTCAAATAATTAGTACTGTCCGAAAAAATTTAATTTATTTAGCGCGGTACGTCACACCGGCGCGCGGGTCACATTGCACGGCCCATTTTCTTGTCTCATATCGTTTTTCTTTGAAATATAAATGATTATTACATATTTTGAATTAAATAATCTTATTTATTATTCAATGATTATTAAAGATAATGATAAATATTAATAAATAATTAATAAATAATAAAAAATAAAAACAAAATAAATAAATAAAAAATAAATAAAATAAAAAATAAATAATAAAGATTATTAAATAATCTTATTTATAAGGAATTTAAATTTTCAACAGTGATGTTTTTCATTTATTGCTTTTTATTTATTTATTTCTTCAATTTTTAATAAAGTCATCTTGGCCAATAAATAAGATTATTTAATTCAAAATATGTAATAATTAAATAATCTTATTTATTATTCAATAATTATTAAAGATAATAATAAATATTAATAAATAGTTAATAAATAATAAAGATTATTCAATAATCTTATTTATCTTATTCATCTTATTATTATTAATAATCTTATTTATTAATAATTTAAATTTTCAACAGTGATGTTTTGGATTAATTCTTTTTATTTATTTATTTCCTCAATTTTTAATAAAGTCATCTTGGCTAATAAATAAGATTATTTAATTCAAAATATGTGATAATCATTTATATTTCAGAGAAAAACGATATGAGATTAGAAAATGTGCTGTGCAATGTGACCCGCGCGCCTGTGTGACGTACCGCGCTAGATAAATTAAATTTTTTCGTTTTCGAAAGGAAATTTAACGTAGAATACGATAAAAATACTAAAAACTTGATTCACGGGTGGGGCAATTTTTAAAAATCGATTAAAAAGTTTCAATTGTTTATATCAATTTGAATTTGTTAATATTTTTTCTTTTTTTTATTAAAGCTCGTTCTTTTACCTTTAATATGAAAAAAAAAATAAAGTCTGTAGCTCAAATAGAATCGGAGTTATGAATTTTTAGAAAATAATCTTCAAGCCAAAAATCACCAAATTCTCAAATTTTCAATCCTTACTATTTTCCCAAAAAAAAAAATCTTCGAATACGTATCTTTTCTTTTTTCAATAAAGAACCCGTAAAAAAGTTTTAGCTGAATCAAAAATGTGTCGGTCAATTCTCTGTTCGGTTTGTAAAAGAACGTCCCATTTACATCGCGGATTTGTTGGACAAAGTTGTATGTGCAATGTGTGGAAGATGGTGATTCCACTCGTGTGAACTTCACACTCGTTGGAATCGCCAACTTTATCCACTCGTTGCACAATATATTAGGTGTACAACTTTGCTTTCGCGGTTTTTCGATAGATGGCTGCAGCAGTAAGTGTCGGTTGAAATAGTTAGGTCAAACATTTCATACAGTAAGCTTGGACATCTCTCAACATAACGACAGCACCACATTAGTGAATTCGTGTTTGTATCAGAAGTGTATTCTCGATCGAAGATGTCAATTTTCGAGCCAAATTCTCGTAATTTTCGGGAAGTGTTGATTTTCTGCTTTCATTTGAAGAAAACTGCGACTGAGGCTCACCGAATGCTCTCAAGTGTTTACGGTGAGGCTGCTCTTAGTGAAAGAATGTGTCAAGAGTGGTTTCAACGCTTTAAGAGTGGTGATTTTGATGTCGAGGAGCGGCATGGCGGTGGAAGAAAGAAAATTTTCAAAGATACCGAACTGGAAGCACTACTTGCTGAAGACTCGTGCCAAACTCAAGCAGAATTAGCCAAATCATTGGGAGTCACTCAAAAAACAATTTATAAACGCCTCAAAGCCATGGGAATGATTCAGAAGCAAGGAAATTGGGTTCCTTATGAATTGAAGACAAGAGACGTTGAACGCTGTTTCTTTGCTTGTGAACAGCTACCTCAAAGACAGAATCAGAAGGAGTTTTTACATCGCATTGTAACCGGTGACGAGAAATAGGTCTACTATGATAATCCCAAGCGCATAAAATCATGGGGAATGCCTGGACATGCCTCTACGTCAACGGCTAGAACGAATATTCAAGGTGCCAAGATTATGCTTTGCATTTGGTGGGACCAGCTCGGTGTGGTGTACTATGAGTTGTTGAAACCGAGTGAAACCATCACAGGGGACCGGTATCGAACGCAATTGATGCGTTTGAGCTGTGGGTTGAAGGTGAAACGGTCAGAGTATCAAGAGAGACACTATAAAGTTATCTTGCAACATGACAATGTTCGGCCACATGTCGCAAAGCCCGTCAAGACATACTTGGAAACCCTAAAATGGGAAGTCTTACCCCACCCGCCGTACTCTCCAGACATTGCTCCTTCCGACTACCATTTGTTCCGATCGATGACACATGGCCTAGCTGAGCAGCATTTCCACTCTTATGAAGAATTCAAAGAATGGATCGATTCGTGGATCGCCTCAAAAGACGCATCGTTTTTTCGAGATGGTATCCAACAATTACCCGAAAGATGGCAAAAAGTAGTGGCTAGTGACGGACAGTACTTTGAATCATAAACAGGTAATTATTTTTTAAGGGGAAAGCCTCAAATTTTGGGAAAAAACTGCGGAAGCAAAGTTGTGCACCTAATACCTATTATATAACCGTGTTTGCTGGATCCCTACTTTCAAGGCTTCACGTAAATTTTGTAATCCAATTCTGAAATTTTCCTCTTATAGATTATCAGTGGTATTGTGTGATAATTGCCGTATATATTTTGTATCGGCTTATAGGTGTTATTAAAATTTGACCTATTTTAGGATGTTTTTCTTTTAATTCTTGTGGATTTATGGCTCCTGTATCTATCAACAATCTTCCTACTGGGATAGTGAATTCGCAATCAGAAGATAGGAAATGTGGATAGTTTTCTTTTAGAAAAGTCATATTTTCTCTGTTACCTTTTATTTCAAGAAGAGGTTGTGTGTTGTGTTGTTGTGCATTCTCTGAATGGTTGAAATAAATCCAAAGTTCAATTGGGCAGTAATTGCTACCATGAATATCATTTCTCATTGTGGTTTCATATATTTTGTTTTGTATTCTTTCAGATATTAGGAAGTAATCTAGTCTCCATCCAATGTTTTTCGCTCTAGAATTATTTGAATATGTCCAACATGAATAGATGTTAGTTTTGGATTTCCCAACTCACCGTTGGGAAATCCTCACAAAACATTGCACTAAATCTAAACCTTCTACTTCTTTAAAATCTTTGTCAATTACCTGATGGCCAGCTCGAGATGATGCTGTTCGATCTCTTGACCGCCATTTCACAGAAATAATGACTGCTCTAAACGAAATTGCGGATCACCCTGCTGAAAAATGCATAACCAAAAACAAAGCAAAAGGCATTCGTGAACAACTTGAATTGCTAGAGACAGCGTTAATGCAGCGATGTTGAAGCTTTTTGTTATCGTCATTCAATTCTATCAGTAGAAAGTTACAAAATGTAAAAAAATATTGTTGAAGTAATTGAACTTTTCGATGGGCTGATTAGGATAATTGCTGGCATACGTAAAGAATTCGATTATTACGAACGTAATGGACTCGAGATTTCTGTAAAACAAGTATATCGGAGAATCATTTCACGCAAAAAGACGAGAAAACTACGATGCGGCAATAAAATTATTAAAAACAATTATTAATTAGGAAAATGGTTTATTCATATGGATATATTTATAATTAATCGATATTTGTAAATTTTAACACACATATAACAAATAAAATTTTGCACACAACGCCGGGGGATTCGAACGCATGACTTATGGGACGATAGTCCACGAGCTTAACCATTATTCTAACTCATGAGATGGTGTCTCCCCACATTTTTTCACAATGCACTCAGTCATACACAAATATTAAATTCAACAGATTGAATCTATAAAATTTACAGATATATTCAGTTAAATTTACAAATTTTCATCGCTCCAAATCAACAGATTTTGATCTGTAAATATAACAGATTCTTTCTGCTATGTTAGCAGCCGATAATCGGGAGACTGGTCAGGATGGTTATAGCCGAGCCAGACGCTGCGGGGCGGTTAGTCGACAGAGAGGCTTTCGTTACAGAGGAGCGTTACCGTGAGATCATGAACAGTCAGGCGATTTACAGCTGAGTAACCGAGATGGGGGTCATGGTCTTGGACGAGCGCCGTCTTTTTCCGGCGATTCACGTGGCTTTCTTTTGTCGAGCCACAATTCTAACGCGTCGACTGTACGAAGGACTGGTTCCTTGTTCTTCTGGCGTGGTGATTCAAGCGACAGTGATATGGCAGTGACATGGCGATGAGGATCGGTTGAATGAAAATGTCGAAAATATCTTTCCCAAAGACCGAACGAAATCCGGAACATTTCCTCCTGATTCTCAAGGATTATCTAAGAACAAGCGGGATTAATCGAGATTTATTTAAGAATTTATTATTTATTTATTTATTTATTTAAGAATTCTAAGTCGATGACTCGTCAAAGACTTGATCGAAATTTGGATCGATTTTAGGGAAAATTGAAGGACGCAGATACCAGCAAGGTTGTTTCTGCTGTAACAGTTGAAGGTCAACCGAAGACTGAAGAGTCAAAACCCCCTTATGATTGATCTAAAATGTTCTGCTTCAATTGCGGGCAGTTGGGATATACGTTGCGATACTGCACGTCGGAATCGCAGGTGGTCTACTGCATTTGTCGCCAGGTCGGACATTACAACACGGGTTGTACTAAGCGTCAGGGAAACGCCAAGAGCCCTCAGTAATTGTACCTCAGACTACTGAAATTAAGGGCTTTGATGAGGAAAAGCGGAGTCCTTCCTTATTCAAAGAAGATGTCAATTCACAGGAGGTGATAATCGTCGGAAAATCGAAGGACTTGGATAATAAAAGCGACAGGGACTTGACGGAGAAAGATTTCCGGGATTCTGGTCCGATGTAATTGCGATTGTTGGACGAGCCATCCAGTGATTCAGAGGATGGTGATTCCGAAGTAAAGCAAGTTCTATATAAATAACAAGAAGGAATGCTTGAAGACTGTATTGAAATAATAATTAATTGAAATAATTTCCAAGACAATAAGTTGCAAATGCATCAGATCAAACATCTTTAGTGCAATTCTTCATTTTGCAAACCAATATTCGGTTTCACGCTAGCCATGAGTCAAAGAACTTTCATGCATTTGCATTATTGCAGTTGAAGCCGATTCCGAAAAAGTCAAATGAGTTCATAATCCTTAGAGGTTCAGCGTAAATCCTTACGGTAGTAACCCGTACTAGCCTAAAAAACGGACCGCGTAAAATCCTGACTAGGGAGTGTGGACACTAACGCAAGGATCATATTCCGGAACGATCCTCCTTTCAAATCGCGACCTTTGAATTTTATTCAAAGGACCATTTCCAAAACACAAATAAAAATCCGTGCTCGAATCTCAAAACGAGAAAGAATTTTTATTCGATACAGTAGTTTGCGTTCACGTAATGTTTAAAACCACCCTCATTCACTTCTGCCTTTTCGACGTGAAATCAAATAAATCGCGAGACGTAGGAAGTGGGGAATTAGTTCGTGCAACACTTTCAAGTGCGTGTGTGAGGTAAACCCACACAAGGACTTGAGTTGCCCTTCACGGCAACGATCGGAATTAACTAAATTGGCCCAGTTGAAAGGACTTCGACGCGATTATCAGCATCCCTTCTATTTCGTTCCGACTGGAAGGATAAGCTTTTAGGACCATAAGGCCAAACTAATATTACGCAGTAAGTCACAATTGCATCTTTCCAATTCTTTTCAATAATTGTGCGCGATTATAGTGTTTTTAATATCACCCAATAAAATTTGAAATTTAATAAATCAACATCGCATTAACAGAACATCTTCCAATTTATTTATAATAAATTCCCGATTTTTCCAAAAATCCATTAAAACAGGAAAAGACCCTCGAATGAGGGCAGATAATTTACGTATCCATTTACCAAGGAATCAGAAACGTCTCTTTCTGCATTTCCTTTAATTTTTCTAAAGTTGCGTAACCGCGAGATCAATTGAGAGACAGAGATTTCTTTTACCAAATTATTGCTAATATTAATAATAATAATAATAATAATAATAATAATAATAATAATAATAATAACAGATTAATAATAATAACAGATTGGTGATAATAGGAGAGTTCTTTACAGGATCAAATCATCGAAGATGTGTCGCGGAATTTGGACTTGTACCAGTGAAAGTGTAAATAATAATATGCTATCAGCTTGAGGGGAAGTGTTGGGGATTTGAATAAATGCGCCAAGTTGTCATATAGTGGGGACATCTAGTGTTTAAATTTCTTATTATATGTCATGTGACTTTTTATTAGTTAGTCGTCTGCTAGCTTTCATGGTTGTAACAATATACGAAATACAGAGATTATCCTTTTCATTGAATATTACCCACAATTTCGATCCTAAGTCCTAATTTAATCTAAAGGAATTTGAAAGGATAATAAAAAAATGAAAAGATGTTAACAGTAAATGATTATTATCTTTCTTTTTAAATATATTTTGAACATGAAACATCAATGTACAATGCTGTAAGAGATTAACAAAAATTCAATACACATCTTCCTCAAAGAATTTGTTGAAAAAATTTGTTGAGTGGATTATTTGAATAATCCTTTGAACCATTTCGGTGCTTGGACTTTCCTTTCATCGGAATTTTGTGATTTGCTAGTTCCTGGTACTGGACTAGAGGTATATTTTCCTTCTTCTGTGTTTGCTGCTTTTATAAATTGACTGTCACCAAAATTATCTTGAAGCTCGCGAGTACTTGTTCGTCTGTAAGTATAAAACAAATGTATAAGGTACAAATGTATTTATTAAGACGAGACTGAGCGCACGCTTCCGCGGGCGCGTTTACTTTGTTTTTAAAAGTTAATTTTATGATATTTCATATTTCTTTAATACAGTCGACTCCCGTATATTAAACATTAGCTTGGATCGAAAAACTCAAAAATTGAACACTTCATAAACCACGCCTCTTACGCATGGAAAGAGAATAATGCAGTAACGTAAACTCGAAATTTATGTATTTCGACATTAAATTGAGAATATACATGAAGTAGGTACAGCACTGATAACTGGTGCGCGCGCTTCCAAAACAAAAAGACGGAATGTTCAAAATTTGAAAGAGACCCGTGGTGGAGGGTGTATAAAAATATGAACTGTTCAATGTGGCGAATGTTAAATTTACGGAAATCGACTGTATTTACATATTTCTTTAAAGTGTGATAATTTATAAACAATTGATAGAGACATTTATAGATAGATAATATACATAGATTTATAATTTATAATACAGATATTTATCTTCTTCTTTCTGATTCTGATAGAAATTTCCGTCCTTCTTCAAAAAATATCGGAAAATTTATATCAAAAATTAGAAAGTTTAGTTTAAAAAAATTAAAAAAAAATCAAATTGCAAAAACTATAAAATATTTTCTTGATCATATTATCACATGGCAAAAAGAGGGGAAATAGGTTATGTTATATAGAAAACAAGTTTAAAGACGTAAAGGCGCGCGCGAGACATGTAGTAATTAATTCTAAATGTCCCTAAACAGTATTTTAAAATAATAAAGTAATAATAATATAATATAAAATGGCATTCCAAGATTTTCTATAAAAAAATTAATTATTTCTAATTTCAGATGAATTATTTTTTAAGAGTGTGGACCAAAGATACACTTTGGAAGCAGATAGTATTTGCAAAAAATAACATTAAATCATTGATGGAGAAAGCTAGCAATGTCCTAAATATAGTTGAGCATAAATTAGTTTATGAAGCACATGGGACTTCATGCTAACGTCAAGACTTTGGAATTTTTAAAATTCGACACTCGATACTGCTTTAAGGGGTTACACCAGTATAACAGCATGCTTTATTGGACATTTTTTTGGGGTTGAAGGAAAGGTAGTAAGAAAAAACCCTTTGAGGATATATTTGGCTATGTATTTAACTCTCCATATAAATTTTTTCGTTGAAAAATATTTTAAAATGGCGGCACTGGAGCCATTCTCCCGCAGCGATTTTTTTGCGGCACGCACTTTGACAACCGCAAATTTGAAGGTGGAACAAAAACAAAAATTTTTTCTTAATCTGCATAATTATAGCTAGAGAATTACTTATGGAATTTTAAAAATATTGTTTTTTGTAAAATTGGCAAGTGTTTGAAGAAAAAACGTCATTTTTGGATGTAAAAAAGTTCAGTTATTTGTTTATAAAAATTGTTTAAATTAACTTACCGAAAAATCCTTACGTCATTCTCTTCAAAATGTTGTTTTACATATGTGGTTAAAATTCCAAAAGAATATATTGAAAATTGTTGGAGTAATCCTACGTGCCGTTTTGAAAAAACGTGCTTCGAGAAAAATGCGTTTAAAGTTTTGAGTTCAGTTTTAGACGTTCTTTCCGAACGTGCACTGACGCTACACTAACGTACTTTTGTTCGAAAATTTTGCTTGAATTGCATACACTCTAAGAACATCTGTGAATGTATTACAGAATTTAAGAATCAATAGGTAAGAGGGAAGAGGGTACATTCCGAGAGGTAGCCATATTAGAAACGCCCGACACCCCTGAGGAAAATGCTAAATTTAAACAGAAAAAAAATTTTTTCAAGTATAAAACCTTTTGCCACATGAATAAGGTTCAAAATAAATTTTAAGTCAAAAAAAAAAAAAGAAATTTTCTGAAAAATTTACACTGGTGTAACCCCTTAATCGAATGAGATATGGACAATTGGACACCGTCTGCCATAGAAGATTAGAATGAAAAAAGCAACACTTTCAATGGAAAAAAGGACAAGGATGACTTTGCATGCAATGAAAGTAGCACATCATTTACGATTGCAAGTACTACGTTTGAAAATGAAAAATCACCAGTTCTCAAAATTATTGCTTCACCAGTTCCAGAAAGAGAGATCTGGAAAAATGAAGATGAACCTGATCGGAACATCGAAAATACATCGGTCGTCAATTGGACTAATTTTCGAATTAAGTGGCCAGGTCCGAAAGAGCCGTATCAAGTTGAGCTTGAAGCAGGAATAAGAGATATTTTCATTGTTATGAAGTTTGATATACGCCAAAGCATATAGATTATACGACATTGCCAACTCACAAACTTAGAATTAGAATATATTAAGGTCGGAGCAATAAAGAAAAAAAAAAACATTTGGAGAAATAGGTCGGCAGAGAGTACCTGGGGCGCTTGGAGCGCGTTGTACATTGGGGACTCTACCCGCGCACCAGACACGGCTCAAACCGGGCCGTTCTGAACCCAGGTTCGATCCCAAGCTGGGCCCATGCCTACGCCACTTAATTGAGGGAAATTCCCCAGGTTGTTTTTATTCTATTTTATTTTACGATTCATTGGTGACGCTGCCTACGTCACTTAATTGAGGGAAATTTCTCAGGTAGTCTTTTTTTATTACTC
>CAJFCO010017991.1:88534-107575 GCA_904066015.1 Synergus gifuensis | reverse complement strand
GGACCAATGTATGTTGTAAGACTAGACTGCCTACGCACGAGTAAGCTGGGTTGCCGGAACGGACCGATGCCAACGTCAACGCTGGAGTGCCGGACTCTCCCGCGCGCTCATTTGAATCTTAACTAAATTTAAATATTCGCGCTAAAACTAAAATCACAGATTAAGTACGAGAGTTAATTTGGTATCGTGATCACCCGAAACTATATCAATTATAGAACGCTTTATTCTGTTGTTACGCGTCGTAACACTTAATGTAAGAACCATCAAGGATTTTTGCAAATGCATTGTCTGAACGTTTATTGGTTTTTGTGCTAGATAAGTACAAACAGCCATCTTTGACCATTTTCGTATATGAACGTGCTCGATGTGAAATTTTTAATTTTTCAATCGATATTGGCTCAGCATTAGATGCTCTTCCAAAGTAACGCGAGTTAAATAATTTAATAGAATGTTTTATATTAGAAGTGCCCAATTTTATACAAAATTTTTTAACATCACTAGAAGCGTGTGGAAATATTTGTTTCTGAAGAATTTTATAACTGGTTAGAAGGTTTACGTGGCGACAGACTTGTTGATGCACACCCTTTGCAGCATGAATTACGTTTAATAATTCGCAATTTCCAGATTCAAAGCCAAAAGCAGAGTGAGAAAATAGTGGTACCCAATTTAGAACACTTTTGGCAAGGTGCAATAAAATATGCACATTAAATGTCATTGAAAACTGTGAATATAATTCTTGTGTTCCAAGTACAAATTCGTCTATTAACAAGTCAGCCCTATGAACTTCCGTAACTGAAATTTCTGCTTGTAGCAAAATATATAATGCTTCAACCAATTTTATCCAATGAAGAACGTATCTCTTGTCGAAAAAAAAGTGTAGTATAATTGCGCTGTAGTAAAGTGTCCAGTTTTCCCATTCACGGGCTTTCAAAAATTCCTTATCTTTCAGAGACCGTGTATGTCGTCCTACTTGATGGGGAGCTTTAATAACTTCCAAAATTTCGTTTATTTCGGCAAATTCGGGTTGTTCTATGAAACTAGCAGATATTTTGCTACTTCCGAACCAAGTATTTGCAAATTGTTTGCCCATACCTGCGATAATGTGCATGTGACCTGGCACGAAACCCTCAATGATATTGAATTTTTGCAAATTAATTAATTGAGATGGAGTTTTAAATCCGAAGCAAGGTTTATTTTCCGTGCCTACTGTCATATGTTCAATTGTATCGCGTTCATTCCTGTTTACCACTTTCGAATTCAGTATAGAATACTTATGACTTCCTGAATTAGGATTCTTAGCACTAACAACCCATTCCCCAGGATGAAGACACCAATTACAGCCATATTTTCCATTGAATTGCGTAAGTCCTTGTATTGGTGCTCGCGCTACCGAATCAACACAGCAGACTAAACAGAAAACTTTTATGATACGCTCTTCATTGTTAATTTTGCATTTAATTCCCACGTCAGATAATTTATTCATATCTTTCACAAGTGGCTTTAGAAAAATGTTCATATTAGGTTTATTTTTTCCAAACCATAAGCCTACAACAATTAATTCTTTAGTTCTAATAGAAATGGGTAATTCGTTCAACATTATATAAATTGGCCAGATCGAGTGTGATGAACTCTCAAACAGAGGAGCCCCGTCTGTATTAAATGTCGCCGAAACATAATTACTCCGAACTGATGAGTGTAAACTTTTTACGACTTTTCGGTAAAGTTTACCATCGTATATATCTCGTATGACGTTATCAGAACTTTCATAAGTCATAATACGATTGTAAAATTCACTATGTGTGTTTAATAAATTAGCAATTTGAGACGATGGATCAAGAGTTACGAAGAAATCTGTATATGTAGGATCTTTAAGATTTACATTAATATTGCATAAATTGCTGTGCATTTGAGAATCAGAACAACTGAAGGTACCTATATCGATACCACATTACGTACACAATCCATGAAAAGTTGTAGAATTAGCCGGATTGAATAATTTGTCAATCAAGTAGCGTGTTTCCGGTATAATTGGTTTCGCAAAAATACAATTGATAAGCGTAAAAAGACTAGTCACAGTAGATAAACTTAAGGTACTTACTAAAGCGAACTTTGTTAACACCAATAATAGTTCGGCTACACTAACCTTAACGGTAACATCTATACGATCAAAAATATTTTTTCTATCCAGAAAGTCTTGCAGTTTTTGAAATTTTATTTTATCCGCTTCAGTTTCTTCATCGCTGTCCCGTACCGCGTTTTTATCATTTTCTTGAACTGCATTTAAATCCAAATTCTCTACCTAAAAAAAATAGTATTTCAGATTTCTGCTTTCAAGGAGTTTTCAATTTGCATATTGTTTAATGTTGCGTCAATTAGTGCTATACAATAGTGTTGTATACTAATTAAGTAATTATTTTCACTTGAATCAGAATTTAAAATTTATTACTTATAAATTAAGAGAGTTAAAAAATGAATTAATTTTCAATTAATAAATTGAAACTCCTTTTTCCAGAATTTTTAAATTTTAAAGCGATAAACATTATTAAAATTAAAAATAGAAGACATCAATATATAATGTAGATTTAAGTTGTCTGATGTTATGGAAAATACTTGTGCACTTATGTTATCAACATTCCTGAATCTTGCACTTTCCGTCTCGTCTTCCGATATCGAAGCATGTATTTCTGCAACAGATCTCAATGATTTCAGAAAATTCGAAGTCTACGTTACAGGGGTATGGTTGTCCTCTGCTTCTAACTAAAAGTTATTAGTTATCAATAGTAGTTATACAAGGGGGGTACGGGACCACTTATCCGTCGAGAAAGGTTCTGCTCCATGCTAAATTACCCCCGGACGGTACAATCCCCAGTCGGTAATGCAGATTCCTACCAAAGGTATGCCTTAAGTCGGTAATGCAGATTGTTCTGATCCATGCTAAATTACCCCCGGCCGATACAATCATCAGTCGGTAATGCAGATTCCTGCCAAATGTATGTCTTAAGTCAGTAATGCAGATTTTTTCAATAAATAAAAACTCATTTAGTATGTCAGTGACCTACCTTATCGGCTGAGTGGCTTGGTAGTTCACCTAGTGTACGTTAGAATTTCTGCACATTTTTCTACGCGTGCGCAGCTTGCAAAGTGGGACCAACAGTGTGTGTAGTAGGGAATGTATGACATACTCAAAATTACTTTAATTAATTACTAATAAACATGTAATTCATATATCTTTATATAAGCATCATCTATAAATTGTAAACCTTAACTCATATTTGTGTAAGTGACCCTTACGATTTGAGCCACCTGCAACAGTGACAAACCTCTAAATCTACTAGAAGACATCGACCCTTATACCTGAGCGTTAGAATTGAAAGCGCACTATGAAATGCATCTGGGCTAGGAACTTACACAATCTCAGAAAAGGAAGTAAACAGGCCCAACACACACTTACCCGAAAGTCTGTGAGGATCGCACGTGCACCCAAAGATGCCGCCCTCCCTAATTTACGAGAGGTCCGCCAGCCACCCTCGCTGGCTGCAAAGAGTGCAGTGTAAAGGGTTCTTTTGAGCAAAATTAATTTTAAATTTAAATAAATACGAATTCTATTTGTTTCAACACATTTATTTTATATTACTTAATTTATAGTACAGCTGTTACTATTTTTACACATAATCGAACTCTAATATTAACTTAACTATACTTTAAAATTACTTTAACGTTAACTTAACTATACTTTAACATTACTTTAATGTTAACTTAACTATACTTTAACTATACTTTAACATTACTTTAACGTTAACTTAACTATACTTTAACATTACTTTGAGTGAAGAGTGAAAACTGAAAGAGTGTAGTGTAAAAAGTTCTTTTAAGCAAAAATAATTTTGAATTTAAATAAATACGAATTATATTTGTTTCAACACATTTATTTTATATATTACTTAATTTATAGTACAGCTGTTACTATTTTTACACATAATCGAACTCTACATTATTATAAGCTCCTCCTAGGTACTTCATTCGCAGCTTCTTCGAGACGGCGGCTTCTTATATCTTCTCCAACATCGTAGTATCTGCATCAAAAACCTTCAAGAGTCTTCCTGGTAAAAATGCGGTGAAACTCTCCTCCACTTCTGCTACGATCCTGGCACCATATTTCGTTTGGACTCTGCAGATGTTCGTCACATCATACGTTTGATTAAGAGTCAACTTAGACATCGGCTTCGTGGGCAGGAATCTCTCCAGACGACCAACTTTATTGAGCTGCGTTAGATCCATTTTACTTTTCTGGAAGACGGTTCTGCTGTTGATGCTGCCTCAGGCTTCGAAGATGCTGGAATGAACACATTGCTTCGGAGACCTGCTTTTAAAAGTAAATTCCCCACCAACTCAACCTCAAATTCCTCCCACCAAAACCCAAAATTCTGCGCATGCGTAAAGAAAAACTAGGGGTGCCATTGTGAGCACACATTCTCATCACACTTCGTGCGTTTTAATTCATTTGAAATATATCATTGCTGCTATATTTTAAATAAAGAAGAAAACTAATTTACTTAAGGTTTTATCGACCTTAAGGAATACATTCTCATCACAGTACTCGCGTTAAAATTTTTTTCAAAAATATTTTTGATGATTACAACAAAAACTAATCATCATATTAAAAAATGGTCAAGGAAGAATTTGTAGATCTTTTAAAGACCAATAATTACGTTCATATAATTTTCTCTGTATCACGCGTTATTTGGCTCAAAATTTGAATTTTCGATTTTTCAAGAAAATTCAAAAAATTGTTACGACAGTCCTGTAGAACGATCAAAAAGATATATTTTTCATGGTTTAACTCTTTTTCATATCGTGCATTATTTGGCTTTAAATTAATTTTTTTTTTTTTAGAATTTTCAAAATGCTCTAACTTTTTTAATTTTTATCAAATATGGCTGGCCAACGAACTCGGCCTTCATTTTAGGACACTAAAAGAGTATATCAAAGGCCAATCCAATCGGTCAATTCTTTCTAAAGTTGTCGTGAACGACAAATAAAAATCTACAGACACACACACACCCCCCCCACACACACAGACATATTGGTAAAACCATGTTTTTCGGGTTCAGGGGGTCACAAAACGTGAAGATTTAACAAACAATGGGGGGGTAAAATTTTACACAAATAAAATACATTCTCTGATGAGAATGTAATAAAGGTGGCTCCTACTAAAAAGCGACTTGGAACTAACTTAAGAATTAAAATCGAATGTGGTTTTAATTTAATAGGATAGGTATTTTAGATATAAAATTCTCATATTTATTCAGTTAAAAAAACATTTATTCATGAAACCTTAAACTAATGTTTACAAAGTACAGTCTAAATTATTATAAAATTCTTTTAAAGTATCGTTAGTATCTACTTCATCTATACTATTTGGATAAGGCTAATTCATAGTGTTACGAACCGATAATAATTAGGTAAGTGAACCATCTACCCTCATCCAAGGGTTTCTTCCTGTTTTACTAGATTTTAAAGATGAAGGAATTTAAATAAATTGGAAGAAATTTGAAATTTATTAATTTATTAAATTCAAATTTTGATAAGCGTTATTAAGAGCAATTTTAATTTATAAAATAAGACTCAATTTCACGTCGAGTGATCGAAAACATATTTTTGGAAAAGAGCAAAGAAAACATTTCGTAGTCGCACGCAGTTAATAAAAATTGGAACGATACTAAAATACTCACTTATGGTGTCAGCTTATCCTACCAATTGGAAGGAAATAGAGGATTGCATCGAAGTCCTTTCAACTGGACCAATTTAAATAAATTTACACGTTGCCATGGAGGGGCAACTCTAGTCTTTAAAAAGGGGATTCAATTCACACACACACTTACAAATATCCCGCGATTAATTTGTGTTTACGCCGAAAAGATTGTGGTGACTTAATCAGAAGAAGTGAGGGTGGTTTTAAACCCAACACTTTATTCCACTATTTTGCTACGAAAATACAAATCACTAAATCAAATAAAGATTCTTGCTCGTTTTGAGATTCGAGCACGGATCTCTATTCGTATATTTAGATTTTTGTTCCTTGAATTAAATTTCAAGGGCCGCAATTTGAAGGGAGGATCGAATCGTAGAATGATCCTCGCGTTAGCGCTCGCGCTCCCTAGTCAGGAATTTTCGCGGTCTGTTTTTTAGGCGAATACGGATTACAACCATAAGGGTTTACGCGAAGCCTCTAAACACTTTAAATCGCGCTAATCACTCCGTCCGACAAAGGATTAGAAGAATTTAACGTTCTAATCGGTCGGCCCCTGTGCTCCCCACCTTTGGACGTTACATGCCACTCCTTTCCTGAATTATAGGAAAGATTAATTTATCTGTAGCAATACCTTTTGTGACGTTACACACGACCAACCGAACTACTGACCGGACGGGCGAGTTTAGAAACGAAGACTTCTTGATGTTACAAGAAGGATGACGAACTAGTTGACTGGCGATCAAAGATTTCGAATCCGTGTATTTTTTAGATGCATCGCCGACCGATTAAGTGGGAAATTTCGTCAAGTGGAAGTTTCTGATTGGTCGGTTGATATGGCATGATTTAGGGAGAGGATTATGAACTCTTTTGACTTCTTTGGAATCCGCTTTAACTGCAATAATGCATGTACATGAAAGTTCTTTGACTCATGATCAGCGCGAAACCGAATATTGGTTTGCGAAATGATGAATTCCACTAAGGTGTTTAACCTGATGCATTTGCAATTTTATTGTCTTGGAAATTATTTTAATTCCAAGTTAATTGCAGGTTCTACCTTTCATTCCGAAATATTGCAAATTATTACGTATAACCTTGTCATCAGGGGTGGAATTCATTCATTTGAGCGCTGTTCAAATCTCATGAAAATCGGATCAGTAGTTTAAGAGTTATTTAGAGTCGAAATTTTGATCAAAATAGGGGTGGGCGCTTATAAGGGTAGGATGAGTTGCATAAAGAATAACGGAGAATGGCGTGAACGGGAGAGATCGGAGATGCACCTACGAGTACACAGATGCGCGGCTATGTTTTAGTGCACGCGATAGCTTGGTGTCTATGCTGGTGTGGGTGAACTGCTAGCGCGAGTATCATTTATCTGTGCATACCTCATGAATGTGTGCGAGTGTTTGCTATGTTTTTAAGTCTTTCTTATTCGCCTTCTATTTCCTTCCTTCTTGCTCATTCTTATAATGCATTCTTTCAATATAAGGTCATTCACTCATTAACTTATTAATTATAAAGATAATAAAATATATTTAATTGTATAATTATTTTAAAGAGTAATTATAAACTTCATTCATTCGAATTAGTCCGCTAAATAGTTTTCAATTTATTGCTACAGAAAGTCGCAAATTCAGCAAATTCCAGCTGTTTCTTACTTCAATTCTTAGCAATAAATTGAGGATTTTAAAAAAATGAAGTTACGTTTTTAACAATAATATTTAGAATCCAAGTTTTGAGGGCCATCACATTTTGTACTGCACAATGGGTCGTATGAAAAGTGTGATGACTACATGAATTTGCAGATCCCTTGTTCATTTTCTTCAATTAAGGGCAGTCAAAGTCATCCAAATCTTGGATATTGATTATAAAATTTTCAAGAAATTTTTTCTTTTGTAGACCTTTAACATAAATTGTGCGAGCACTGGCTAATATTTCTTTAAGAATGTTTCTGACTTCTTCGTAGGGTATATCTCCAACATTCCAGTCAATTCCATGGTAATTTCACATAAGCCATTGATTTATACTCTTGTATTTTCTTGGTAGTGAATTCCAGCTGCACGGTGATTCAAAGAGGAAGACTAGTGTTTGAGCATCTTCCTCGAGAGGTAGTATGGCCAACTCCTTGAAGACAAAGTCGTTGTAGGGTCGCTTGAAGCCTTGGATGTCTACGATGAACTCCATATCACCAGAAAATGATTTATCTGGCTCGATTCAGCCTTTTTATACCCTTTAAACCATTAAATATTACCCCCACCACTCAATATTACTCCCACCATCTCATATTAGTTTCTTTACAGCGCCACTAATGGGCATGTATTGAATTATTCGATCATGAATAATTAGACAATAGGCTGCTGTATTAGCTGGGAAATTATTACTTGATTCAAATTCTAGTCTTACATCGACTGAAGTCTGTTTTAAAAACTCATTTTGTTTTGAGCAATCAATTACAATGAGTGGAATACGCTCCTTGAATACACTCTTCTTTAATAGAGGTTTAGACTCTTTCCCATAATAGGAATTTTGGAAATTAGCATACATTTCGTATAATAATGCAAACTGATTCTGATCAAAGTTTAAATTTAAATTACCATACGGGTAATATTGAGAATTTAAAAAGAGTTTAACGTTTGTAATGTTACAGTGGTCAAAGAAATTGGCATATCTTTTCAGCTGATCTTTTCGACCTGTTTGGAATCCTAGTATAACATATTGTGGTTTTTCTAATTGCGTTGAAGTTTTCACTTGCCATATATATTTCTGAGTTGCAGGAATTAATGGATATTCATACATTTCCCATGATCGAAAACTCATTGAAATAAGAGGATCGTTTTCACTAAATTTCAGTAGTTGTATCTTGTGATCATCTGATGGTAGTAAATAGGGAACGATCCACTCTACTTTATGAAGCAGAATTTTGAATTCTTCAGCTTCTCCTTGTGCTGGTTGAATAATAGCATTAATATTAATGCTATTATGATTAATGCTATTAATGATCTTGTTAAGATAAGTTCATGTTTAGCATTCACAATGACCTTTCGATAATCTTCTGCGAACCCTAAAATCATGTTGAGTGGTATATTTACATCAAAGTATCCAGCTTCATTTGTCATTCTAGCATTCTCATCTATTGCAAGCCAGCCTGCATTTTCAGCATAATTGGCTTGATTAGGAGTTAGAGAAGTGCAACCTTTCATTGAACTAGTATGTCCAACACTTTTACATCTGTCAATTTCAATACCATTCAATTCGTAGCGAATTTGATCAAATAAAAAGCAGACTGCATTACCAATAAAATTTGTAGCTGTCACAGCTGTAATTCCATCATTTTTAACTAGTCTTCCATGTACATGCAATGAGCTTTTACTTGGAAGAATGCATAAATCTTGATGTTGAACTGCAATTCTTATTTCATCACTATTGTTAAATGATGATGAAGCATAAGGTTGATGAGCATGAACCTCAAAATGTGCAATATATTTATCATAATTAACTGGAGCTTGAATACTTAGTACTTCTTCCATATTTATAACAGCGACAGGTAAAAAATATATAAATTAATAGTCGCTTCTTCTTCTTTCTTGTATAAGTCTTAGACCTATTTGTTTCAGGAAGAGCTCGTTCTGAGATGTTAGTCTCTTGCGAACTGTTTCAAGACTGATTGGTTTCTGACATTGTTTCTGACTTATATAGCTTCCACCCACTATGCGATTATAAGCAATACCCATCACGTTGAATTTACGTGTAATCGAATTGTTATAGTTTCTCCTCGAAAATTCACCAAGTTTCCGTCCTGATCAACAATGTGAAGCTGAATATGATGTATTGTCTTTACGGCGATCGGAAGGTAAATGAAATGTGATGACACTTCAATGATCTTATATCCAGGTGGAACTATTGGGAAGAATTCATGAATCGTGTGGACTTTACGATTGTTTATATAAGCTCCGGTTGTAATATTACATTCAACTCTGAGAGCATTCACTTTGAGGATAGCTACTGGTGAATCTGATGTATGATTTTTATCAGCTTCAAGAACACGTGGTGTAAATCCCAAAAGTTGACCAATAGAATCTTTTGGCTTAAAATTAATTTCAAGATTACTCTTGATTTCACTACGCAACGTATTGTTGTTGGGCTTAATAATTATTATAATACCTTTAGTTTCCAAATTCTTTTGTAGATATTTTTCAATATCTTCAATTTCATAGCTACCTGGGTGTATAGTTACCACCTCATCACCATTATAAAATTTATTCTTTCCTACATCAATGTTAGGAATTGAATTGAAAGTGAGTAGTTCAACCAGACCTAGAGCATAATTTTTGTTTGGTGAAAGTTCTATTGGTGGAAAATACAGATGAGTTGCCTGAAATAGTCAGAGTGAGCGATTCATCCATGATGATGTCTTTCTGTATACTGATTCAATGCAACCAATTACTTGCACTTATATAGACTATATTTACTCTTTAGTTTAAGCTGTCCACATAGGAATTTAAGACATAAATGACCACACTGAAATGTATCATAATCTTGATATCTGTCATGATTATATTTTATGAAGCTACCAACACCCAGATACTTGACAAGTTCTTTTGGTGGTTGAAGATTACCAAAACTGTCAAAGTACAATATTTCCATACCATTCTTTTTAAATGCTACCCAATGTGTACCAGGGCCATCTTTATCATCAAGATTAATAATGGCAGATTCATTTTTATGAGAACCATTGATAGGTAATTCATTCCGCATAAAGACTCCACGAAAATATGGAATATTTAGAATCTTGGCATAATTGAGTATATCAAAATCAGTTAAGGCACGATGTGGTAGCTTCACTTCAAGTTTTTTTTACTTTTTAATTTACGTTTCAGCGATTTAAGACCTTTACCTTGATAACAAGGATTGAGATAAAGCCCTAAACCTTGTCGATAGGGTTTCAAGTATAGCCCTTTTCCAAGAGCTAACTCCTCCCTCCATTGCTCTATTATGGCGTTCAGTTTCTTGAAGTTTCTGTTTGGCTGCATTGAAGTCCTTTACAGCTTTTACTACACCAGCTGCTCCACCTGTAAGTGCTCCAAGTGCGCCGAGTCCAGCGAAAATTGGAATTAGTAGTAAAATACCACCAATTTTTGAGGGTAAAGGTAGAATACGAGGTGCTCGCACCTTATCTCTACCTCCAGCCTTTCTAACAGCTTTTCGAGCACCCTCAACAGCAGCTTTGATGGTGACTTGAGCATCGTTGCTAGGAATCATGGATTTTTTAGCTGCATCCACAATCTTCCTTAAAACTACTTGTTTCTTTGAATTTTTCTTCTTCTCAGAAATCTTTTTAATTCTCCCACTCCTCTTCTTCAAACTCATTCCAAGTTTTGACTTAACTTTCAGGATGTTAGTTATAGCTAATGCAGCTGCTTTTTCTCCAATACCAGAGTTTTTAGATAAAACACGTTGCCACGCTTTTTCAGCTAATGTTCTATCTGCAGCGTTTCTCGCTCCAATATTCTCTCGATTTTTTGAGTAGGCAATATCGTGCTCCTTACAAGCAGCATCAAGTGGATTTATTCCTGGATCACCAAGTTCTAATCGTTTTGTCAGCTTAGTACCAGGACCACAATACTGGTATTCTGGTAAATGTAGCTCGAAAGGTAACTTATTGATAATACTATTTATAAGATCTTTACAGCGTTTTTTTTTATAACTTTTTCTCTGCTGTATGCAAGCATTCCTTACTCTAGGAAGATTAGTGTTAGACTGACTGGTAGGCTATATAAGCACTGTATTCATAGTTTTTGTGATAGTCAAGATCAAGATGCGGTTCGAGAAACAACCAATCAAACTACCGGTTGCAAATATAGATACTCTCGTTCAGCCTAAGCTTAAGAGAGTAAAACGTCACGGTAGTCTATTCTCAGATAGTATTCGTGCAGTTTTTTGTGGACCATCAAATTGTGGTAAAACAAATGCATTGCTTTCTCTAATTTTACATCCAAATGGTCTCAGATTTGAAAATATGTATCTCTACTCAAAATCTCTACATCAACCCAAGTATAAATTCTTGGAAAAAGTACTGAAAAATGTGGATGGTGTAGAGTATTTTCCATTTAGTGAATATGAACAAGTAGTTTCACCTGATAAAGCTAAACCCAATTCTATCTTTATATTTGATGACATTGCATGTGAAAAGCAAGACAATGTTAGAGCCTTCTTTTGCATGGGTAAACATGTCAGTGTTGACTGTTTTTACCTGTCAGACTTATGCTCGTATTCCTAAACATTTAGTTAGAGATAATGTTAATTTATTAGTTCTTTTTCGACAAGATGATGAAAATCTCAAACATGTATATGAAGATCATGTAAATACTGATATGACATACACTAAGTTTAGAGATTTATGCTCAGCATGTTGGAATAATGATAAATATGGATTTTTAGTTATCGATAAAGATAGTAACTTAAATCAAGGTAGATATAGAAGAGGATTTGATTGTATCATTATTCTATAAATATATGAGATTGATTGAGAATAAAGTTAGTTTAGTCTGAGACATTGAGACATAAACATGTTTTGAAAGGAAAGAGATGTACTCAGTCAAATAGCGAATGCTAGCGATGCAATTAGACGGAAACATCGTATGCTAAAGATGGGTAAAGAGGCCACAGAAAGTCTTTTGAGTGAGACTTTTAAACCTCTAGTTACACCACTGCAAAAATTAGTAGATGTGTCTGATGTAACTATAAATAAAAATTGTTGAAATAATAGTCAAAACAAAAGTAAATACTTCAGTTAAAGAATTATTATTTATTAGATTCGCACATATGAAAAGTATTACACGTATCTAGTAAATGAACAAATAAGAATAGAAATAATCTTTAAGGTACAAGAATCTTTAGGGAGTTGTTACATGTTATTATGATGTCGTAGCGATGGTTGACACCAGACTGAAGTTTCTTCCTGTAAAGAGTAAGGACCTACGAAGTACAGGTAAAAAAATATGAAGACCACCATAAAATGTGAAGAGCCTTAATGGTGTGTCCTCGACTGTATATCTGTGTGGGTGTTTATTATCGTTGTATTCCAACAAAAATAAATTTATTAAAAATGAAAAAGAAGAAGAAGAAAATAAAGCAGATAATGATGATTTTTCTTTCAGGACTGCTATTCCTGATGATGAAGAATACGATACTTCTCACGATACAACTATAATTGACAAAAGTTTTGAAGAAAATGTTGAACCTTCTGAAAATTATGACAATTTAACTAATAAGTTTCTCTTTTTTTTAAATAAGAATAGGAAACAATATTTGGATACAATTTATGGTGTTCGTAAACTTCGTGATGGATCGTTAAATTATTATTAAATTATAGTTCATCTGAACCCATACGTACTGATAAAATTTTCAAATATAATAATATTATTCAAAAACTCTTTCCCCAAAAAGAATCATTAAAACAACGATCAAGCAAAGGAGGAAGTTCATTAAAAAATAAACAAAAAAAGTACTCCTTGCCCCAATTTATGATAGTACCAGAAAATCAAAAGCCTGACTACATTTATTGGGATGATCCTAATGAACTAGTTGATCGTCTTGGTCTGCTCATGGCATCTGAATCAGCCGGAAATCCAAGTTATAATAATGAAATAATGTCTATTATTGAAGAATTGCGTGAAGCTGAAATCATATATTAAGAGAGTACAATTGATTATAACTTCAGTATCAAAATGAGCATTGACGTGTTTGGACGTCCACTGAAACGGGCTTCATCATCATCCAGTCGTGGACCTCCTGGTATAGGTTTTAATATTACCTCAAAAGGTAATTTTGACATCAATAAGAAAAGACTTTGTAACGTTGAAGACGCTGAAGAGCAATACGACGTAGTTAATTTAAGACTTGTACAACGTATTGTTCAGAGTATTATTTATCAAGTTACGACATCCATGCGTAATGAAATTGATAATATTAATATTTTGATATGAAGTCTTGAAGAATCAATCAACGAGAAAATTAAAGTTCTTCAAATTTATAATCAACAACGAGAGTTATCACTTCACAACTCAGAGCTTATTGATAGTAATACGCATGATTGAATGAAGTAGAAAATGGATGCAAAGAAAGTGACAGTAGTCACAGAGTTGCATAAACCAGCAAGAAAAAATTATCCACGTCGTCGTGTGATAATGCGTGGTATAGATGACACCTGGCAAGCTGATTTAGATGAAATGATTCCATATTCTCGAGAGAATAAGGGTTTCAAATCCTTGCTTACAGTGATTAATATATTTTCAAAGTATGCCTCGGCTGTTCTTACCAAGAGTAAAAGTGGAGAAGATGTTACTCAAGCTATGAAATCCATTCTTGTAAAGGGACGAGTTCCAAAAAATTTACATACTGATCAAGACAAAGAATTTTACAACTCACAATTTAAGACGCTGATGCAGCAGTATAATATAAAATTATACTCAACTAATAGTAATCTAAAAGCATCAATTGTTGAATAATTCAATCGCACACTCAAGAATTTAATGTGGCCGCAATTCAGTTTGCAAGGTGATTATAAATGGATAGACATCTTACCCACCCTCGTTTCCAAATACAACAATAAAAAACATCGAACTATTGGTATGAAACCAGTAGATGTTGGGCATCAAGACGAAGAGGAACTTTTGCAACGTTTCTTCAAACAAAGAAAAATTCCTTCAAGAAAAACAAAGTTCCAAGTTGATGACAAATTTCGAATCAGCAAGTATAAGAACGTCTTTGAGAAAGGATATACACCAAATTCGACAACCGAAATATTTACTGTTGACAAAGTGATACCTACCAAACCAGTGACATACAAGCTGAAAGACTATCAGGATCAACCGGTAGCTGGAGGATTTTATCAACAGGAACTTTTAAAAGTTAAATATCCAGACATTTATTTTGTAGAGAATGTCCTGAAGAGACGTGGAAATAAAATTTATGTCAAATGGCTAGGTTTTGACAGTTCACACAATAGTTGGATAGAAAACTCAGATCTTTAATTACAATAAGTTAATGTTAAAGTAATGTTAAAGTATAGTTAAAGTATTGTTAAGTTAACGTTAAAGTAATGTTAAAGTATAGATAAAGTATTCTTAAAGTATAGATAAAGTATTGTTAAAGTATAATTAAAGTATAGTTAAGTTAACGTTAAAGTAATGCTAAAGTATAGTTAAGTTAACATTAAAGTAATGTTAAAGTATAGTTAAAGTATAGTTAAGTTAACGTTAAAGTAATGTTAAAGTATAGTTAAGTTAACGTTAAAGTAATGTTAAACTATAGTTAAGTTAACGTTAAAGTAATGTTAAAGTATAGTTAAATTAACGTTAAAGTAGTGTTAAACTATGGTTGAGTTAACGTTAAAGTAATGTTAAAGTATAGTTAAGTTAACATTAAAGTAATGTTAAAGTATAGTTAAAGTAATGTTAAAACTTAAATAATATGATAGGTTATATTAAATAAAAGACAAATGATACTTCAAATCAATCTCATTTTATTTTATAATATTTATAAATTTCCTACAATATATTTTTAAGAACTACTATTTACAATATTTATAAACTCCCTACAATAATATATACATCGACTTAAAACTACTATTTACAAATCAACATTGTCATCATCATTTCTAATTTGATAATGATCCCACGCCAGGGTATCTGTACTTCCTGGGAATAAGTATCGCTTGTCATCGAATGGGCTTAAGGCAACCTTTAACTGTTTAACAGTTTCAACTTTGTGAAGTCGAGATCTAATAGTATACTGTGTTCTCGTCTGAATGGAAATATTTCGCAAACATTCAGTATAATCGTTAAATGTTATATTTTTCTTCACCACACCTGCTTTAGCACCTTTTGCTTTCTTAATAAAATCTTGGCTATTAACGCGAACACTGTACATTTTGCTTCTCAAACCAACAAATTCAGTTATTATCTGTCCACTGCATTCATTTTTCATCAAGCCTAAAATCTTTTTGTTGGCTTGCGGCATTCCATATACATTATTCAAAGGAAAATCTGAGGTGTCAAATTTGTGGATATCTTCTTTCATATCCACGTAAATATTATTACATTTGACATCGTAGATGAAACTGTCAGTGTCGGTATATAATAGTTTACAGTTCTTACCATATTTCTTAATCATATAATCATAGTGAAAATCATACATCAAGCTTTTGGAAACATCCAGCACACAAAGCCCTACATAAATTGGTTTATTCATTAAAACCTCAGTCTTCCTAAGTTCCACAGCCACCAAGTTTTCGTCAAAAATTGCCCGGCTGTGGAAATTAGGTCTTGATATGAGAGCTTCAGCACCGTACCTACCCTCCCACTTTGTCACAAGTTTAACATCTACGTTTTTGCGCACATTTTCCATTTTTTTACCGTACACCTCATTGTTCATAAGTTTGAATAAGTTTTTTTCAAATTCATTCTTAGCATTCGACCTTTTTGTTGTATTTAAATCAATATAGGGTTTTAGCCATTTAGATTGATTAAACTGTAATACTCGGTGAATTTTGACAAGTTTAAGCCCAAGCTCGAGAGCTTTTTTGAGTGCACGGTAATGGATGATGTACTTACGCTTAGGTAGGAGGGTAGTTAACAGTTTCTCCTGTTTTGACCCTGGTGGTTTCGAATGTTCAGGGCAGAATGGTAAATCACTATGAATGTCATGCAGTTCTTCCGGGTAATCTAAGTCTACTTCTAAAATATATCCTACCGCTGCATCATCTGCAATATTAAAATTTAAATTATTGTCTACCTTAGGCACCCATTCGAAACCACCAAATGGTAGCGCTTGGACCATACCCCAACCGTAAAGGTTATTTGCGTCCAAGTATATTAGATAACTTGTCTCCTCATTTTCATTGTAATCTTCCATGTATGAATTGTTTGCTTTGGCATAACGATTAGGCATTGACTCACACCACCTCTAATGCCGTGCTCAACAAACATGAGTTTATCAATGTCAGTGAGGAATTCTAGCTTTATTCTAGTATACTTCAACATCGCATCCCAAGTAAAACCAGAAGTTGTATAATAATGTGCTGGATCGAGACCATAAGCTACTAGACACTGATTACTAAAATTTTCAAAGATATCCGCAAGCAGCAATATGTCTGTTTTCATGTATAAGAACACGTAATCGCCAAGATTTTGACAGTTGAATTCCAACCATACTCGTTGCGCATGCTCATAATCTTCACTGGAAATCGTAGAATCATTCAAAGTACTGTAAAATTTCTCTATCGATGGTAACTGTGTCTCTTTGAGTTTTTCTTTAGAGTCAAAATACTCATAAGGAAAAACACCTTTACGCGTCAACAATTGGATTTTTGCATCAAACAAATCAGAGCAAACAGATTTTAATACTTTGTACTCATCTAGGTATGATGCAAATTTTTCTAACGATGAAGCCATAAACCTGAACGAATCAATAAATCTAATTTTAACCGCACTATCCTTTACATGTTTTGTAAATGAGATATACTTCTCTTTATTTAAGGGTAGGAGTTGGATATGACCTTCAAATTGAGTGGAAATTGCATGAATAATAAAATGTGCATCATAACCACTTAGATTATGGAAGACAACGGGTATCGTTCGACAATCTTGATAATTCAAGTTACATTTCTCATGAGCAGATCCGCGATATTTCTCCATTAGATGACAATGATCTCGCACTTTACTATCTTCAGGTGCTATTGCCAGTTCGCAAATGTGACAAGTTGTACTATCTCTAAAGGCTACCTTTTGCTGAGGAGTCAAAACTTCCATTAGTAGAGGATTTTTTAATATATTATTAACTTTTTCGGCTAATTGTCGCAACTCTTCAGCAAACCACTTGGGAGGATCGATTTCCTCTTCAGGACATGCTTTATACTCGGAAAGAGAATCATCATAACTACATTTAACATAATAGCCTATACTAAGTATCTTATGATTTTGAAATACTTCAGTGTTGCTGTTCCTTACATCTTCAGATTCTTCTGCAGGAATCAGCAAGCAGTCACTATCAGCATAGACTACAAAAGGTACCTTTTCCTTATTTTTAAAATTCTTAAATTCAACAAAGTTTTGTTCGGGTGCCAGTAGTTTGATTCTACAATGATTCATCTTTTTACAAGTTTCTTCGTGGTCAAACAATTTTTCTTGATTTGAAAAATAATGGAGACATCGATCACAGATGTATTTTTTACAATTGTATTTCGATAATTGTTCATAAACTAACCTAGACAAGTCTTTAATCCACACATAGTGAAAATTTACAAAATCAATGTTTTTATCATCGAAGTCATATACATCATCGTTGAGATTTTCATCGGCATACAGAGCTTGTACAGGTAAAAAATTAACATGTCGATCTCGCTTTTGTTACGTAAGATGAACAGGAACAACAGTATAATTAGATGATCATCTTATAAGACCATACACATTTACTGAGATGTCATTTTGGTTTTCAAACTTTGGAATATTTTTTAAGGTTACTGGAAACTCTATACCATTAAAGTCTGATTCGTTTTCATACGGCTTATAATTAAAAAGACTGTCGGAATGATCTCTAGCAGGATGTAAAGCTGACAAGACTGCCCATTTAAAACACTCATTATCATTGTTCTGTACATTCACACATGCTTGTTTTCTTTTTATTTTTAATGGTAGATCGATATAGAGACTTGCTCGCATAGGATTATACTTATTTACATTGATTTCTAATTTTATGATTGCACGTAATGTCCAATTGGAATCTATTTCTTGAAATTCTTCAACTTTACGAAGGATTGGTTGTTTTACATTTATATCGAACCAATCGTCTAATACAGTGGTATAGAAAATTTCATTGGTTTTACTCATGAATGTTTTAAGCTCAATTTTTACTTGTTTATTCACTTCTTTTCTATATTTCGCACCAAGCACACCATATACTTTTAATGACCCACACTTATTCAATATGCCTCGGATACATTGTTCAAATACAATTAAAGCATCATCGAGGAATGGACTTATATTTATATGTACAAGATTTAGGATAACACCTGTTCGAAGCCTACAATTAAACGCCGTCTCACAATCAGCCCAGCGAACTAGATCATTTATATCATTATTATCACCATCAAACATCTGCATTCTACCACCTCGTTTCAAATGTACTTCCCAGGTAGCAGAGCATTAGAGACCACATTCTCTGCATGTGATGCAGTCAAAGTATTTTAGTTTCAATAACTCAATAGTAATACAATCAGATGCTGAAGAAATACG
>CAJFCO010017991.1:44409-58534 GCA_904066015.1 Synergus gifuensis | reverse complement strand
GGACCCTTGCTTTTTCGTGAGGGCAAGTATGTTCTTTCTTCGTTGCCTGCTAGGCTTGACGGCTTTACATTAAGTTTAAAATATCCAAGATCCTTTAAATATTGTTTAAAGAGTAATGATTGTTGTTAACTTTAGAATAAATGTTGGGTTGCATTACTAAGTGTCAGCTAAGAAACGTTGATTATTGTGGCTGGTCTTCTTGACTTACAATGAGTATTGAGTTATAAATTATATTATAATGTTTATAAATAAGCTAATTAGAATAACGTCGCGGGACGTGACAATTGATTCAAGAAAATTATTATGACACACAAAGAATTAAATAATTAAAAAATTTTATAGCAAAATATCTTATGAGTTATTCACCTCTACAGTTGACAGTCCATGGGACTAACCTTTTTTTTGAGGTTGGTTCGCTTTCTTCTTTTGAAACTTTTCCAATTTCATTGACACATTCTAAGTCGGCGGCAGGCAAAATTATATCCATAGACTTATTTCCTTCATCAGAATGCGCTACAGCGTCAAATTCAAAGATAATCTTTGAGTCCTCGACATTCTCAGAGGATTTCGAAAGATCATCTTCCGTCTCATCACAACTTACAATAACAGCAAATGACTGGATAAGAAAAATATAAGTTCATCATATTTTTCAGCGAATAAAAATATAAACAAAAAGAAGGAAAAAAAGTGCGCTTACATCAGTTGAAATCAATTTTGACAGTTTTAACCTATCACCTATAGGCTTGATTAAACACGCTATCAATTCAGGAGTCAATATGTGCAAGGTATCTTTGTCGATTTTGTTCTCTAAAATTTTTACATTTTACACTTTACAACTACTAAATTTTAAAGAATTTTACGCAATTCGTCATAAAAAAAGTCATGTTAGCACTTACCCTCGAAAATAGGAACATATTATTCTAAACCAGCCCAATGAAGGGTATCTTTCGTGTAAGCGTCCATATTTTCTGTAGGTTATGTTTCACCACACGATTTTTACACGAAGCGGACCGCGGCGACAAAACGTGACAAAAGGTTAACGCCGAGTTTAAAGTAATAGAGCTGCGCATGCGCGTGACTCAAAATCAAATAAACTTTTACTTCAGTTAAATATAACCACATATTTCATGCAAATAATTATTTATTTGACAATAGACCTAAATAAAAATTTATTTGATGGAAATATCTTCCTTTAAATAAATATTTTTATTTCTGATGAATAACTATGAATATTTGAAATAAATAAAAAGTTGTTCCACTGAAATAAAAATTTATTTGAGTCAAATAAATATATTTCAAATGTATACTTTTATTTAAAATAAATTAATTTTTTCTCTGGGTGTAGACGCTGAACAAATAAAAATAAATCTTATAAAAAACAATTATGAATTAAGAACATGGCTAATTCGTTGATAAATATATTATGGATATACTTATAAATAATCGATATTTGTAAATTTTAACGCATATATAACAAATAAAATTTCGCACGCAACGCGGGGGGAATCGAACGCATGACCTATCTGACGGAAGTCAATAACCTAAACCATTACCCTAACTCATAAGATAGTGTCTCAACATTTTCTTCATGATACACTCAACCATACACAAATATTAAATTATCTCAAGATAATTTCATTAAAAAAAGCTTTTGCGTTAATAATGAATAAAATACGTATATAAAATTTTTCATATTTTTAATGTTCACTTTTACAAAACCTAAAACTGTAGAATTTATTGATATAATAGGATATTTTATTGGCAGAACAAAAATTTTTTGGGACAACAAAAAAATACTGTCTGTTGGTACTGGAGTACTATACATATATAGTATATATTATACTATTATGATATTAATTATATAATTATATTATATTATATTATATAATTATATAATATTATCATAATTGTATATAATTACAAAATAGTATATATGTATTATAATATATATAGTTTCGCTAGTTTCTGGGATCGCGAAAAAAATTCTTATTCATTAAAGGCCTCATGTCAATAAAAATTATGTTAATGAAAACTCTTAAAGTATTAAATCTCCTCTATTACTCAGATGGATTAAAATTGATGTAAATAAAAACAAAAATTTATTTTGATAGTGTTAGTTTTGTATAATATTTTGTATAAGTTATTTAGATACACTGAGAAACCCGCGTTTGTATTTATTGTTAAAAAGCACACTAGATTTTACTATCTGAACTTTACAATGAGGGGCAAAAAGCAAATTTTAATAATATTTACTAACCTCAATAGTAACTCGTAGCTTCTTACAGAATTATAAAGTATTTTAGAATAAGAACTAAAACTATTGCAGTATTTGTAAACTGTTTAGTAAAATGATGCGCAGAGACCATGCGCATCGAATTTTTATCTGGGTTAGTAAAATATGTACAGTCAGAATAGCAAAAAATAAAAGTTTTGAAGGGACCTAACTTCACACTATAACCTACATAAATTAATACTCTAGCCTACACATATTATACAATAACAAACATTAGCAATTACATACATACATATATGCACTGAATACAATTACATATATTATTAAGCTGAAACAGAAATATCAAGTTAGAAGAAAACGAGGCTGGCGGGAATCGAACACTGGTCATCGGGACAGCAATCGGGCGATGTTCCATCTAACCTACAAGACATTATAAGAGTGAGGAATAAAAGCGTCCATATGACTGTCTATATCCGTTGTTCGACAATCGGCACACGTCAGATATGCTCGGCTGCGCTCGGTCCAAGACTTGACGTTTTCTTTTAAATCATTTAGTAATTTCTTCTACATATTTAGTATATTATATTACTTAAAATACTTATTACTACTATTCTTTTTGTTCAATGTATTAATTTCTGTAATAATTTTTCCTAAATCGGATTTTACTACAGAAAATAGTAAAGTTTGCTATTACTAAATAGGAAACCTTCTTATGAAAATAGTATAACTTATTATGTATGTATTAAAATGTCGAAATTTAAGGATTTTGCCCCAACTTACTATCGATATTAGTAATTTTTCTAACATAGAGTTTCTCAGTGTACCCTATAAATTTCTCGAAAATTGAAAGAAATTTGGCTGATTGACACTTCGAAATTTGCATGGTATGGATTGCAGTCCAGTCCCAGATCTGGACCACACTGAGAAAAATTCCTGGTCAGGCCAACTAGGCTAAGTATAATTGAAATCATCTTTAACTTTTGTTTTCCAGTCAGAACTGTGAAGGCAAATGTAGTCATAGTAACGTGGAAATCTAGTTGTGGCAACTACGTTACCTAGTAAAGTTAGTCTTTATTTCAAATAAAATGGTCATGGCAAACAATCTGAAGTAGTGAGCATAACTATTTTAACACGCTGCTGTAACTTTTATACCTAGTTACAGTTACCCGATTTCTCATGTTAAATTGACTAGATAAAAAAATGATTTTTACTATAAATAATAGTTGAAACAACTAGAATTAACCACGGTGCCGCGACTTTTAAATCAAGACATATTTTTTAATTATAAATTATAGTTGTAGCAACTTGAATTTTTTAAAAGTTTTATATTTGGCGTAACGATTATGAAAAGAAATTTATTTTTAATATATTCAAAATTTAAGCTCTCGTCGGTCAACTAAAACCAAGGTGATTTTTTTTATCGTTTATTGTGTACAGTTGCTCGAACAATAAAAAATTCTTAAGCCTAATTAACTTTAGTAATTAATATAATTAATATAATATGCATAAATATTTACATATTGTATTCTCTGTCATCAACAAATCGCAACAATTCTTGACGATGGCAATATACTATACAGGGTGTCCCAGTATTCAAAAAACATATTTATATTTTCTGAATCCTTGTGAAAAACTGAATAGAAAATGATCAATAAAGAAATTTTATTAAATGCATAATTAACGAGTAATTAGCAATTACAGATTAATCAATCAGAAAAATGCTTTAGATAGCCGACAGTCCATGTGCCATCGCTAAGAGTGTGTGAGAATACAAGTTCGTTTATTTTTGTAGGAGGCTTTGAATCTTTGATGCAACTGCACACTTAAACGAGATTTGAAAATTCATAAGAATCTTTTCCTTAACAATCAAATTAGAAACTATTGCTGGACGAGTTAATTACATTACTTAAAATGCATACGTTATTTGAATTCTGTAGAAATTTCCTGAGTTCTTATCATTCTGCAGAATCTCTCGATTTCTGAAGAAACCGCTTTAACTTCTTTTATTACCTTGAACACTTTCTAATTACATTGAATTATTTGGAATTTCAAGACTTAAATACTCTAAATTCCTCCGAATTCTGATACAATCATTACAGTCTTCCTAATTCAGGTACTTATTATAGAAAAAGAATCTAAAATGGTGCACCACTGACCAGGGTGTACCGGTTTGCGCACCAAGTGTTTAGAATAAACAATCTTCCGGAATTTTTTTAAAATTCCAAGTTTTCGACGGACATAAAAATTTCCAAATGGTGAAGCGATAACCGGGGTGTACTAGGTAGTTAGAAAAACAATCTAAAATTGTAAATCGCTGACCGGTGTGCACAGGGTTGCGTACCAGGTGGTTAGAAGAGTAATCTTCGGGAATTTTTTTTAAATTCCAAGTTATCGAAGAACATAAAAAAATTCCAATGATAAACCGATGACCAGGGTGCACCAGGATGCCCACCAAGTGTTTAGAACAACAATCTTCTGGAATTTGTTCGAAATTTCAAGTTTTCTAAGAACGTTAAAAGCACCAAATAATAATAATAATAATAATAATAATAATAATAATAATAAGTAAAATAACGGCAAAAACGATTGAAAAATATTACAATTTTTCGACTAATTACTTTTTGCGATTAAAACACGCATTTTTCTTTATAGGGTCGCTGATTACGAATTTGCTATTGTTTTTGAAAAATTAATTTGTTTGAACAATTTTTTAAAACAAATTATTGCAGAAAATGATGATTTTTAAAAAATGATTGCAGAATCGTGATCTACGGGAAAAAATATTTTGAAAACATATATAGATAATTTTAATTATTTAAACAATTATGCAAATTATTAATAAATATTTTTTTTTCACACCAAATATGTTGTTACATATGGTTTTTTACATATGGGTTATCAGGGTTCCTGATGACGAGTTTGATATTAATTGTACAAAATTTTATTGTTTAAACATTTTTTTGACAATTAATCCACCAATATAATAAAAGTGATTTAAAAAATTTTCAAAATTCCTGTTTTTGGAGAATCATCCATATTAGCCGATGACTTGAGCTGGATGACCTGGATCTCTTGGGTTTAACCCCGTAATTCAAGACGTTGTAAAGTCTTGGAAAAACAATTATGTAAAATTAGAAACTGTAAAGTAAAGAAACTCAGAGACCGCTTTCTATCCCAGAAAGCGTTTCCGGGTCGTTTTATCATCTGAGTAAATTTTGAGAGTTTGAAAGTTTTACGGTTTTAGGGTTTCTTGTCTCGGTCAGATACAGTTTGAGAGCCAAGTACCTGAGATACCTTCCCCTTCCAGTGTGCCACTACACATCAAGCCTTCACTAAAGATTCCGAATAAAAAGAAGTCCTACTCTATTTTCTTTCCGAAGAACACATAGGATCGATTCAAAAATTATAATTTAGGAATCTATAGAATTTCATGAGTCCGGGGATATAAAATTTGTCTTCAAAAGTCAGGAATTAGATTTTTTTTTAATTTTACAATTTTTATATACATTTATCATTGTTGTAAAATTCATTTTTCGATTATAAGTTTTCAAATAATTAAAATTCAAAGTTTATGTAAAGGAAAGAAAGATTCCTTGTGTTGAAAAGCGAATCGATTGACCTATAAGATTAATGCATTTAATTGAATATTAATAAAGTTATGGTTAGTTGTACACTGAAAAATTTTTTTTCCGAAAGTCAACTATCACTTATCCGTGTGGAAATTGCCCAGGTTAGCCATTTTTAAATGTTGGCCCTTTAGAGGCCCCACCATGGCTCGCCTCTATAGTATGCCCCTCTCGGCCCTTGTTGGGGCCTCTAGAAAGCCCTCACTGGGGCCCAAAATGGTTGCCCCTCTTGTTGTTTTAAAAATTTTTCTAATTCTACACTGGTACTTTTTTATCGTCAAATCTTTTATGGTTTTTGGGGATGTTGAACAGAAATAATAAATAATAACTATAATTTAAAAAAATAAAGTTTCTTTGAATATAATAACTGTTTTTCATTAATTATAAAACAACTATCTAACTATTTAAAAAATGTTCTATCGGGGCAACAGAAGAGTAAACTTCTGTAGGTCCCCGAGTCAAAGTAGCCTTACTTTGACGCTCAAGTGGAAGTATTGCCTCTACTTTGCGGCTGCTTATTCTACTAGCTCCTACTTAGCAGCTCCTAAAGACATTTTCATTGTATTTTTCTTCTACATAATTTTTAGCACCTACTTTGAAGATCTTCAATATTTTTTTAACTCCTCTTTAGTTACTCTTTAATCCCTGAATTTCAAAAATAATTTTTCTATTTCATCTCTAAACACTTCTTAATCTTTAAATTGAAAAATTTAAACTCAAAATTTAACTATAAATTTGCAATTTATAGTATAATAAAATAATGTATCATAACTAAAAAATAAGAGATTGCGTTTGATCATTTTCAAGGGCAATATACTTTTACCAATTAATCTATATAATTATGATTTTAATGTTTGAGGAATATCATTACTTAAAAGTTCTTATTATTTTCTGTTATTTTATTGCAAATTGAATAATTAGGAACACACTCTCTAAATCTGAATTAGTGAAAAGTAGATTACTATAGTTTACTTTAGTGAAAATTTTTACTAATTATTAGTTGTATTTCACTATTTCAATTCGCAGTTTTCAACTTTTCACTAAAGTTTTAGTCAAATAACTAACAATTAGTAGCATTTTTCACTAAAGTAAATTAGTGACCTACTTTTCACTAATTCAGATTTAGAGAGCATAGAAGTTTACCAAAAATCAAAAGATTTGTTATTTTTTACATTTTGTACATATTTCAATAACATTTTGCATCTTCATTGAGAAGGAATAGTTTTTCGAAGCTATAATATTCCTATCACCCGGCGCGGGCTGGGTCAAAGCCTGCCGGGGCCCAGAGAAACAAAAGACAATATAAAATAGAAAATAAGTTGGGCGCCAGCTAATCTTATAACCTGACTAGCGAGGTAAAACATAATAAAGGCGACAAGCTAGCTCGACTATATATTAGAGCAATTGACTAACAAAAGTAAAATAAAATAAGGCGTGGGACTTTAGTAGACCCAAAATAATCATATTTAAGCAATTAGTTCCAAATACATATTTATTTAGACGATAGGTACTCACATAAGCGACAAATAATCAATACGACAATATAACGTCTCCAATACGACGAAATCCATACATTCCACTCATACTATACGCTCGGATATCACATTCTGTCGACAATTAAATACAATTTATAAAACCTCCTTTCGCCAGGAAGGATGACACAAGAGTGAGCTCCTCACAGATGTTATCGACTACGCAGAGTCGGTAATGTTGCGCACTCGCTACCGTTCGAGCGCAAGACTTCACTGCAAGTCGACAAGGAACCTACTATATCTTTAACTTTAAATTGATTCGTCAAAGACTCCCGCCTTGAGGTTCACGGGAACCTGGAGTTCTTATAACTAAAATGATTTTCCCGTCACATCATTCAACAACAAAGAGCAATTTTCATTTTAAGTTACATAGAAGTTAGGATTAGTTGGCAAATGAAAAAAACAAAACTATTTTGTATCTTCATGCATTCAATAAATAGTACATATTGTTTTCAACGCTTAATAAGAAATTAACAGCAAAAGTATTTTTCATTTAAAAAGCATAAACATAATAAATTGTTGTTGAATGATTATACAAAATAAGTTGAAATATTACGCAAATATATCCCTATATGTCTTCGCCCTGCAATATTTTTGTTAATCTTTCACTATAGGAAAACAGTAATAATGGGAACAAAATACCTTTGTTGAGCCCTTTTTGTTGTCGAAACCAAATTTTTGTTGCTAAAACAATATTATTTTTCTGTCTCAACAAATTGTTTTATTATGCAAGCAAAGGAATTACTGGAAATAAATTTTACAACATGAATGTTTAAAAAAAATTTCAAAACGGGTGAGAAATCATTGTGCTCGGACTAAAAAATTTTATATGCCTTTCTACAATCTGGCGGTTCAATTTAATATTTGTCTATGCTTGGATTGAGTATACTCTGGAAAAAATTTGGGACCACTATCTCGAGAGCTTAGGGTAATGGTTAGGTAGCTGGACTCGCGTCCCGTAGGTCGTGCGTTCGATTCCCCCCAGCGTTGCGTGCGAAATTTTATTTATTATATAAGCATTTAAATCTACAAATAACGATGAGTTATAAGAATATCCATAATATAACTGCGAATAAACCATGTTCTTAATTAATAATTGTTTTTAAAGGCATTTTTTTCAATTTTTATTTAACTTAGTTCACGGAGAAAACACTATAGTTGGCACAACCCTAGCTATGGTTGAGCCAGCCATAGTATATTGAAAAATATGGGGTAACCATATCTATGGTTGCTGCAACCATAGTGTATTGCTACCTGTGTTTAGGTACAGCGTAAAAATGAAATAGTTGGGCTGACCATAGCAAATGGATGGCTCATCCATTGTATTTTACTGTGCTGACAAAAAGTATGGCTGGCATATCTATTGAGACTTGTTCCGTCAACTAGGTTATGTTAGTGATGCAGCTATATTATATTGCTGCAGTATACAAATTATATAGTCAGCACATCCGTTCAGCATTGCTTCTTCAGCCTAAAGTATTTGATGCTCTGTCCATATAAATTAGATTAGGAGAACTTTTTTCAGAAAAAAATCAGATATTTTAATGCAATTATTTTATTTTTTTATACAAAATATAATATAGGTACATAATAAATAATTATACATAATTATACATTATAAATATATATATAGTTATACATAATTATACATCAATAATAATACTGGTGCATATATTAAATTTAATTAAATTATTATAGGCAATGTCGTATAGTAAAATAATTTGAAGTATTTCCCCAAGAATGTCTAATACAAGGGAAGGGAGAATGTAAGTCACACACTAGAACACATTCATATATATTTTTTTCAAAAACGTTGTATGCGTGCAAGTCATAATCAAAGCCAGTTGAATTCAACAGTTTACAAACCAGGCAGACCTGACAGTCAATATTCTGGATAACGCATACAACCGTGCCAAATACAGGAAGCATCTCATCAGTACCCTCAACTTTGATCAGTACACAAGTTTCAGGTTTGTAAGTCTGACCATTGACTGTCACCCAGTTTAAAATAAGACAGGGTCCAAAGAATGATTTGAGAAGAGTTTCTTTGAAATGAAGATAATTTTCGCACAAAGAAATGTTATCATAGCATTCACATGGACCGCTGTCATTGTTTGGGGTTAGTCCTTTCTTTTTCAAAAATCTGTGGCATAATACAAGTCGCTCTTTCACGCTAAGTGTGTGTATGATATTTTTGCGACTAGTGGTTGCATTAGCCTCCTGTTTTTTTTTACTATGTTTCGACTCAAACCTGAAAGTACTCAAATTGATGATAGGACCTGACTGCTCAAGGACTGTTCCCATGTGAACCCACAAGTGACCTTTGGGCTTGATATTTTCTTTAGGAAATATCGAGTTGAAAAGAGTGTGATGCTCTTTCACCAGGCTCCTAAGAAGAGCACACGCTGTCTTCTGGATACGTCGAGATAAGACTATATCCATGATGTGCCTTAGAAGTAAATACAGCTTCCAAACATCATCATGAGGTACTATGTCACCAACAAGCATGGAAAAAATCAAAATGAAATTCTGCATTTCACTTGCAGACATTTTAAGATTTTTGTTTTTCATCTCTTCATAAGTAATAAGGGGGGGTGGATTACTTATGGCATTATCTTTGTAACGGAAGCAACGAAGGCGACTATTTAAGACATCGAGGGATAAGTTTTGCCCTTTAAGCCGCTTGTCACTCACGAAGTAATTGACAATAAGGCACATGTCGTGATAAGCTTGACCCTCAGGACCCTCGTGTAACCAATCTGAATAGAAATTTTCTGCTGTCTTAAAGAAGTCAACATTTTCCCAAATAGATGGTCCCTTCACACCAGTTTCTTGGGCATTCGAGTTGATCATATCGATTTCATGCGTGTCCTGTCTTAGTCGGCTTTCATCAAAGTCCACACGAGCTGTGAGTTTATCTGTTTTACAAAGCCTACAGTAATATTTTGCCATAAAACCTTCGACGAAGCCAAGAATAGAATTTAAACCAAGATTGTCCCCAGCAATTAATCCTAATGAAAAGTAAATTCTTTTCATTCCCTCATCAGTGTCAATGACAATACCTTCATTCTGTAAGAAATTAAGCTCATCGATCAAAATTTGAAAAACTACCGCATTCTTATATTGAACGCGATCACTTGAATAGAATAGCAGAGCCATAAAAATATTTTCAAGCATAGCATTGAACTCTGGAGGTAAGGACATTATTGAATAGTAGACCGCTCCTATTTTTTGAATTGAGGCATGACTACCAAGTGGGTTGTTTACTTCGAAGTCATCAAAGTAAACTAACAGAGGAAAAACAATTTTTCCCAAAAAATAGGTATCGACTTTTTTACGCCATAACTTTCCTTGGACAAAATTTTCTAAAATTACAGTTTCCTGTTCTAGCTGTGACAAATACGATATAGCTTTAGAAAAGACTCCAGGCAAACTGAAAAATTTTTGAAGCACTAACCTCATAGGAAGGAACTTTGCGTGCACAGGTACGATTTTCTTAAAACCCACGCCTCGTTTAACTTTATCGTCCACCCTACCACCAATAACATGGTCAACATCATGTAAAAATAAGCCTGACTCTTTCAGTTCCTTAAAGCGTAGATGCTCAGAACTAAATGGTGAGAACGCATCAACGAGTGTATCCAACTTTGAATTGACAGTCGAAATCACTTCCTCGCTGACATTAGATTCACGTAAGACTTTTTGCAAATCGGGTTTCATGCATGAGATTAGATCATTAAATAATTGCTTGGTATCATCGAGAGAAGTCTGAACAAAATTACGTGGCAGTTTATGATTGGCATATAACTCAGCGATAAACCTAATTAAAACATTCTTAGAGCTACTTTGAAAATCAAAACTATTTCTTTCGAAGTGCAAATTATTTGAAGCGACGTCGTCATTACTCTCAATCGAACACCCCGGCTGTTCGAAACATTTAATACGACTGCTTGATACGGTTGCATTATCCTCTGTTTTCCAACAGTGATACTTAATGAGATGCTTCTTATATTCATACCAATTAGAAAAAGTGCTGTAACAGCGCCGTTCGCCGCACTTATAATTATCTTTTTTGGTTTTACTGTGAACTATATGATAGTGGAGAAAGAGAGCTTTCGGCGACACAAGAACCGCACTACACTCTGAGCACACATACATAATGAATAAAAATCTTAACAACTAATGAAAGACAATGTTTTTCCAAATTTCAGTGAGTCATAAAAATATTTTCATAAGTAGGTAATTAATCTTAATTAACATTCCAGACCTCTGATGAGCCTCTTCATTTCTGGTAAATTAGCAATAGGATTAATCCTGTCGGTTGGCAGGTGAAGGTTGAACAGGGTTTTTTGAATGACAATCCAGGGTCTTTCGCTCTGTACTGGGTATTGGCAGTTGAGAGCAAAAAAACACTTGAAAGTAACTTCAAAAGCTCTCAGAGGAGTTTCGACCAGAATTGGTCTGCCATCAATGACCACATAACTGGCGTGGATATCCTGAGGTGATGGTCCTACTAAAACCGGGAATGGCTGAACTGTCACACCTTTTTCTAGAGCCTGTTCCTTAATGACCTCTAACTCTTTGTCAAAGTCCTCGTCTTTCTGTAAGATAGAAAATATAAACAGTAATAATGAGTAAAATTCAGAAAAAAATAATGAATTGAATTCCAATTGAGAAAAATTATACCGGGATTATATGAACAAAACTTTTCAATATTTCCAGCCTATTGGCGCGCCAAGACTTCTTACTCGTTTTCAGAGGTACCACTGAGAAAAGCTGAATGAACTTCTGTAGAAGGTCTACGTCGTTATCTGAAATGTTTAAAAGATAACATGTTGAGAAAAATATCAGCACACAACGCACACATATTACGAAACTACTGACAAAAACATTAAACAAACCTGCTGTCAGTCCTGCCTTCTGCAATTCCTTCTTCACCTTCCCAGAAAATATATCCCAATGAGAATAAATTCTCAGACTTGCTTCGGGTTATCTGGTGTTGAAATCATGCTCCAGCTGAAATGTCCAAAAAAAACAGCCTTCATTTAATACCTCCAACGCTTCACAATTGGGATAAATAAGAACAAGTTGTTGAGAAGAAGCAAGCTTACTAAGGTATAACCATCAGCCAAAGTCAAGCAAGGATACTGTTTGAAGTAGTCGCTAACATTACTCTTAGAAGTTTCTTCATCAGACATCAAGAGAGCATTTATCCTGACATTTGTTGTTGCCTCCCAGTGATGAACAACGGACTTCCATGGGTTCAAATTTGTCTTTAAAAATTTCAGGCTGGCCTCCAACTCAGCTGTCAAACGTATGAGAAATACATGGAATTAAACTTAACTCATAAAACATAAGAGAGGTATCAAAAAAAGCAAGGCAATGTATTACTTACGAGTATTGAACACAGAAATTTGTACTTCCTCAATCTCCGTGTAATTTTGGCCGAGCCGGAGCCTTCGCAGGCCAGTTTCTCGGAGATCCTTATTAAAACTTGTGTATTTATCATACAGCTTTCCTTTTGCAACCACTGTTTTTCCGCCTCTGGGTGTATATGCAGGAATGTAGTAAGTCTCCACAATCTCTCCGGGAAATACTTCACAGATAGCCTTTGCCAACTCTTGAAACCGCACGTTGCTTATCCTGAAAAAGGATTATCATATTTTAGTGATCCATTTTGCAAATTCTGACTTAAGATAAGGTTACCTACACGGTGTTGGAGTTACTTCCATATTCGTTATCAATAACCAATGCAGCTAAACGCAACCTCCCCTTATTATCCAGACCACTTTTCTTCTGCAAAGCCTTTAAGTAAAGTCCTTCCGCGTGTCGATTGAGAAGGTCCTCTATTTCCTACAAAAAAATCGGAATGTTCCATAAATATAAAAATTGAAACGAAGAATTTCATAGCAATTGTTTGCTTTTAATCTCAAACCATTACACTAATACTTACCGAACTCAGCTTTACTTTTTTTTTCGGCGGAGACTTAGGGCTGTCTGAAAAATTGGAATTGTCTGAAATTGGAATTGTCTGGCTCTCTTCAACGCCGGCCACGACAAGATCAACGTAAGTTGACTCAGCTTGTTGCTCAGTCTGAGAAAGAGACGTGAAGTTAAAAATTAAATTTCCGATACAGGGCTACTGTATACAGGGCTCCCCATCTATCATTTGTCTCTTTTTTTTTGTAATTGAACCTCCGGCAACAAAAAAGGATACGTGTGGATTCAACCTGAGAAGTATTGTCATGAAAGTTAATTTAAAAAATCGCTCGAATTTTAATTTGAAAGACTGATACTTGTAGAAAATTTCAAGGCGCATCTTTTTTTATTTTTGAAAAATTTTTTAGGTTTTTTAGTTTTTAAAGTAATTGTTGAAAAGGTGGATTTTTTGAAAATGAAAAATTCCAAATTTTTTTCACTTCAACTCGCGATAATTTCACCAAATTTCGGAATCTTTTGATTTTATCATTACTAAATGACGTGTTTAAGTCTTCTGAAACCATCTAAGCAAGAAAAATGAAAATATTGTTATTAACAAAAAAGTTGTTAATTTTTTTTGAACTTGAAAAATCATGAATTTTAATCTTCAAGTGCTTTATTTATCGAACGAATTTTAAACTACGGAAATTCATGATTTTTGTAGTCTCAAAAAAAAAAATTAATAACCTTTTTTTTATAACAATATTTTCATTTTTCTTGCTCTCTTTTCGAAAAATCCACTTTTTACCAATTAC
>CAJFCO010017991.1:17051-27244 GCA_904066015.1 Synergus gifuensis | reverse complement strand
CTATTCGCGCGCAGTTTAAAATACTAAAAATAGTATTTGATATGCAATACGCATGCGCAATTGATGTGAAATTTGAGGAAAGGAATTGTTTTTACTATTGGGAACGACTCTGGTTTGGATTTATTTACTATTGGGAACGTCGAGTGTATATAGGCGCGCGAAGCGCGCTGTGATGTTCTAGTACATAGTAAAAGTAAATGGAGGAAGAAATTTTTTCTTCACAGGAGCCATTTTAAAATATTCTTATAATGATTTGAATTTATATTCAAATCCTTTCTTAAAAAATAAATGACCTGTCAAGTGTCTGCAGTTTATTCGTGATCTGAATGGTTGAGAGATGGTCACGTGGGATCGTCACAAGTGCGTATCGTGAAGTAATTATATTAGCGCGCGAAGCGCGCTGTGATGTTCCAGTAATAACCTTTAAAAGTATATATACATGAATACACGTAGAGAAAAATCAGCGTTTGAAGCGACGCTTATTCGTCGTTTGAAGCTACGAGTCTTGATCGTCATTCAAAACGACGAGAATCGTAGCTTGAAGCGACGAATTCGTCGTTTCAAGCTACGATACGTATCGTCGTTTGAAGCCACGACTTTCGTCGTTTGAAACGACGTGGATCGTGGCTTGAAACGACGATCGAGCTGCAACCAAAAATAAGCCCCGCCCATATTGAAACGCTTGCGCAGCGGCGTGTTACATTCAGCAAAATTCATGCTGCGTAACAGCTAAGTATTTCTCGTGTATTTATAATAATTATTTATTATTATTTATGGATCTTAATTTTTTTTTTAAACAATTTAAAAGGATTTATTAAAATATATATTAATATAATTGATTTGTGATTACAATTTTGTCTTCTACATGATTCAACGATGTAAAAAATCTATTTTTTACTTTGGCCTAATTAAAAAGTTTGATTTCTTGCTCCATTGTCCATTTTCTATATCTGAAAACAATGATCTATAATTAGAGTAACATCAAATAAAAATTAATAGTTGTATTATTATGTGAGGAAACTGAAGTATATATGATAGTTTCTCTTAAGAAGAACTAACTTCTTATAGGTTATTGTTGATAATTTTCATCTTTTCAAAGATATAAATAAAAAAGTTTTAGAAATAACCTATAGGAACTTAATTCTTTTTATAAAAAATTATCATATGTAAATAAGAAAATTACATTTACCAGTTGTCTGATGAATTTTGGTCTTCCTGAGGTTGTTTTGACATTTCATGCTATGCAATTAATAGACGTTTCATTTCAATTACTTTATTCAATGTGTCGTGGATTTTATCATCTGAAAAAAAAACATAAAGGGTAGTTATCATTTGCAACGTTAGTATTAAAAGATTTTTAATACGATTTAGTATATGAATTCCAGTTCTTAAGGATTTTTTCTTGCATTTTTGAACTTTTGAAAAACATAATTGTTCAGAAATGTTTATTTTTACATTTACTACGTTTCTGAATACGTATATTTTTGAAAAGTTAAAAAATGCAACAAAAAACTCTTAAGAACGGAATTACAAATATAAAACAATCTTCGAAATCATTAAATAAATATTTTAAAATATAAATAATTTTGTTTCCTTACCCAGAATAAAGTTGTTTAAAAGAGAATTAAGGAATTTACTGATAAATTCAACTTTCTTTTGAATTTTGCCTTCGTTATGCACGAGAGCAATCAACGCGAGCAACACTACTTGTACTTTTTCCTTTTTTTCTAACAACCATCCTTCCTTCATTAGTATTTGTAATACTGTGCTGATGTCATTTCGGTAGATATTGAATGCCGTTTTTGAAACATACCCTGAAATAAAGATAATTTTATACTGTAAAAAATAAAACTACTACGTTGGAAATTTAACCTAAAAGTCTGCTTTCGAAATGATATAGGTTAGAATTATGACTTTTGATTTTAAAATAAATAATTACTCACCATTTGTTGACGGAATATGCAATCCTACAATTTTTGTTGTTGGGAAAACAGCTGTTTCTGTTTTTCTTTTGGATTTCGTTTTTCGTGGACTCATTCTGCTGGTTTCCTGGCAATTATGTTGTTGATCTGTCGGCTGACTGACAGCTAGCCGAACATACATGCAAAGAGATATAGAGTTCTTCTTGTCCAATTTTTCATTCTCCATCTCTTTTACTTTTATCTATGTTCGGCAGGGTTGTGCAGTGACGCGTCACTCGAAGTATTTTACGTAATTCAATTAAATTAATATATATTTATAGGTTATAATAAATTAATTATAGGTTATAAAGACACATTTATATGCTTTGTGACGCTCACTTTTTCTTTACTTTATTTATTAGATAAATAAATCAAGAAGGTCTCTAAAAGTGACGCACAAAGGGCCCAAAAAGATATAAATAAATTAAGATAAAAAAAAAAAATAAAATAATTTTTGTTTTAAATAAATGAGGTACTTGGGCGCCAGTCCTTTCTTGGGACAATTATAAAAATTTAACCAAAATTTAACAACAAAAAAAAAATATATTAGGTGCACAACTTTGCTTCCGCCGATTTTTTCGAAAATTTGAGGCTTTATTCTGAAAAAGTGATTACCTGTTTATGATTCAAAGTACTGTCCGTCACTAGTCACTACTTTTTGCCATCTTTCGGGCAATTGTCGGATACCATCTCGAAAAAACTTTGCGTCTTTTGAGGCGATCCACGAATCGATCCATTCTTTAACTTCTTCATAAGAGTGGAAATGCTGCTCAGCTAAGCCATGTGCCACCGATCGGAACAAATGGTAGTCGGAAGGAGCAATGTCTGGAGAGTACGGCGGGTGGGGTAAGACTTCCCATTTTAGGGTTTCCAAGTATGTCTTGACGGGTTTTGCGACATGTGGCCGAGCATTGACATGTTGCATGATAACTTTATCGTGTCTCTCTTGGTACTGTGGCCGTTTCTCCAATGCTCGACTCAAACGCATCAATTGCGTTAGATACCGATCCCCTGTGATAGTTTCACTCGGTTTCAACAGCTCATAATACACCACACCGAGCTGGTCCCACCAAATGCAGAGCATAACCTTGGCACCGTGAATATTCGGTCTGGGCGTAGATGTGGAGGCATGTCCGGGCATTCCCCATGATTTTCTGCGTTTGGGATTATCGTAGTGGACCCATTTTTCGTCGCCGGTTACAATGCGATGTAAAAAACCCTTCCGATTCTGTCTTTGAAGCAGCTGTTCACAAGCAAAGAAACGGCGTTCAACGTCTCTTTGCTTCAATTCATAAGGAACCCAATTTCCTTGCTTCTGAATCATTCCCATGGCTTTGAGGAGTTTCGAAATTGCTTGTTGAGTGACTCCCAATAATTCTGCTAATTCTTCTTGCGTTTGGCACGAGTCTTCAGCAAGTAATGCCTCCAGTTCGGAATCTTCGAAAATTTTTTCCCTTCCGCCGCCATGCCGGTCCTCGACATCAAAATCACCGCTTTTAAATCATTGAAACCACTCACGACACGTTCTTTCACTAAGAGCAGAGTCACCGTAAGCACTTGAGAGCATTCGATGAGCCTCAGCCGCAGTTTTCTTCAAATGAAAGCAGAAAATCAACACTTCACGCAAATGACGAGAATTTGGCTCTAAAACTGACATCTTCGATCGAGAATACACTTCTGATGCAAACACAAATTCACTAATGTGGTGCTATCGTTACGTTGACAGATGTTCAAGCTTACTGTATGAAATTTTTGACCTGCCTATTCCAACCGACACTTACCGCTGCAGCCATCTATCGAAAAACGGCGGAAGCAAAGTTGCACACCTAATATGAATAAAGATAGATTAATCCATCCAAAGACATGCAAAGAGATAAAATAACGGAATCTGAATTCCAAACGCAAAAATAAAGGTAAAGATAAAGATAAAGATAATTTTTGCATGTTTTCAGTGAATTAACCACCAAATATCCAAAGATAAATAATTAAATAGATAAAACATATTAGCGATAGTATAAGATAATAATTTAAATCAAATAAATTAAGAAAACATTTGACTAGCTCAATAAAAATCAGTAGAGAGGGAGGTGCGGAAAATTATAAAGCTCAGATATTCATAAAAATTTAAAAATAACTGATTTAATTTAATTTAGAAAATTTCAATAAAAAAAAATACAATTTATAAGAATACATCAAGATATCTGTTAAATTCGAGATTACAAAATTGAAACAAAAATTAACAATAGGAATCATGAACAAATTCAAATTAAACCAAGTTAAAAATTATTAAATAAAAAATTTACAACAAATTCTAAATCAGATATAATTATTTACAATTGGGTATAAATTTATAAACAAATAATACATTTGCATGACAAAATTCATAAAAATCAACTTTCATATATATATATATATATATTAATTAAGCATAAAAGAAAAATTAGCATATATAATGTAGCATATAAAAATTTAAAACATTAAAATCTTCATACAAATATAATTTGTGAATTCAGAAAAATTATATAAATTAGAAACATGATAGACAATTTAAAAATACGACTAACAAAATTAAAAGGTTGAACTCCAGGCTATTCGGCACTTCGGATTATTAAAAAAATCTTACAGGCACATGTTAAATATATACATATATATATCACAATCAAATATAAGAAATATATTAATAAAATTCACAGAAAAATACGATAAAGATTCAAAAGAATACAGTAAAATAATCAATTAAAATTTGAATAAGATGATTCAGCCAAGGAGTAAATTTAAAAGGATTTAAAAGTATAAAAATACAAAAAAAGGAATATAAAACTACAAAAAGATACAAAAATACAATAAAACTTGGCTAAATCATAAAGGAAATCAATTCCTACCTCGGAATTCGGCGAAAAGCAACCAAGAAAACAAAATTGAATTTATATATAACACTGAGGCTATGTATGCTGTCACTCGAAGTTCACAAAAGGTAAGAGACCGATATAAATTCTCACGCTAGCTCGTTAGCCTGGAGAAATTTTAAATTAGTGGAAAGGGTCGATGCGCGTAAGACTAATTTCCGTAATCGCTACGGTCGAGAGAAGGATAGCCGATAAGGGTCGCTTGCCGTTGGTCCGTCTGATGTCCTTTCTTCTTCTTCTTCATTGTCCCTTATCAGTCGCCTTTAACGAAGATAGACTCTAAACTCTTTTGCGTGAGATAGAGTGAGATGCGAATATTATTCATGTCTTTCAGGGCCGACTGTAGTTTGAGGATCGGGTGGAGACTATAATGGAAGATAGATTCTTCGATGCTCCAGATAAAAAAATAAGCAGATAAATAAACGGCATTAGAAACCAAATACGTCTGTTCACAGACAGATATAGGTAAGATAAAGACAAATGACAGGTTGAATTATCTATCCTTAACCATAGGATTTTATGGTAAAATAACCACGGTCATTCCTTGTCAGGGATGCACCTAGATCTTGGAAGACCAACACCAATCCATCTGTCCATTATTGGCAGAATTGACAGCTCTGTCTTGGACGTTAAGAGGGATGGTGATAAGATAAGAGATAAACGAGATAAGATGATCCTTGAAGAAACCAATGATGTTGAAGATCCGAAGATATAATGCTGATGAACCAAATCAATTTGCAGTGTAGTTGGCTGAGCCTTCGGTGGCTTTCCCTCAGGACCTTGAAATTAGGACATTTAACAAAAATAAATAAATAAATAAATAAAAACATAGATAAATCAATCCTGAAAATTTTATAAAATAGTGACAGTCTTAACTTAAGAAAATTATAATAAATAAAATGATAAAATAAATAAAAATTAAATAATAAAATAAAACAAAGAGAAGTGCCGAATTTCACTCTTCGTGAGAGCACAATAGCTTCAATTTCTTTTTTTTTTTATATTAAATATAAAAAATCCTTTAATTTGTGAGTTGCAAATTTGCAACATCACAGTTTGTACGCGCTTCGAAACTGGAGGCGTGGCCTAATTCAGGAATGCAAGAGTTTCGTAGTTTCAAACGACGAAGCGATTCGTAGGATGAAACGACAATATTCGTCGTCTCAGACGACGATGAATCGTCGTTTGAAGCTACGATGCCCTTCCGTCGTTTCAAACGCTGATTTTTCTCTCCGTGTATACATACTGGTGTTTAGCAACTGCAGTTTGATTATCACATAGAATTAGTTCTTTTTTTGACCATTATTTGTACATCATTAAAAAGGACTGGCAATCTATCTTGTTCAACACAACAAAATGTTTTTGTCGGCAAAGCTTCAAATTGTTCAAGAACTGGCTGTTTATGTCTATTCCAGTAACACTTCTTATCTGTTGAAGATACTAATTCTAAAGTAGTTAAATATTTTCTAGAAAAAATGTACAAACAGTATGTACATAAACAAATTAATTAACTTTAAAAATTTTGAAAGAAGACAATACTTACCGATTACAGTACAATAATACAGCGACTATATGTTTACAAGTGTGACTAGTTCCAGCCTTGCACGTACAATTCATATATTCTACACTTACAGTTTTATTGCAATTCTCATTGCCACTATTAATTATTATTAAGCTTCCTGTTATATATATATATATATCAATTTTTTCGAGATTTTTTATGGTAGCTCCGCACATTACAATCATACCGGAATTCAGAATATTTTGTCCTTTAATCATATTCCGGGATGAAGGCGTAGCTCTTGCGTAACTACATAGACTATCAAAGTCCAAGTAAAAGACCATTTTATAAATTTAACACTTTTTAAAATTAAATTATTAATATTGCTCCATATTATTTATATGCTTTCGACGGCCATGTTTAATCCGCAGCGCCCCTTTGGCGCGAGTGGATGTTTTCATTCCCAATGAGCTATTTATAAGCTAGTTATAAGCGGTTATAAGTGCTGTTGTACATTGCGGCAAGACAAAGGGAGAGCGAAACAAAATGCACCGAGCACCGGTCAGGCTCGATAGTGGGGGAACATCATTTCCAGGAAAATTACTCCCTTACGGTCTCGAGCGCGGCAACACAAAGAGAGGCGACTGTAATATATGTACACTCGACATTCCCAATATCAACGTTCGCAATATCAACCCGTTCGCAATAACAACCGCATTCCATTCGCAATATCAACCAGCGCCTATCTAAATTCTCACTTGATACCACTACGCACGCGTTGTGCTCGTATCTGTTTAGTTGCTATTCGCGCACAATTTAAAATGCTAAAAAATATTATTTTTATTCTTTGTTATAAATAATGGCATTTCAACTTATAAAAATGTCCATTAGATCGAAATTAATTAATCTTGATAAAAATAAATATTAATTAAATACATATTCTGTAAATAAAGAATATCCTATGTTACTCACTTGAATATGCATTTAATTAATTTTCATTTTTATTAAGATTTATTAATTTTGATTTGAAAATTAGTAGAATTACAAATTAAATTCATTTACTCACATAGTTTTCTTTGTTTTTATATCCATTTTTTAACAGGAACCTTCTTCTTTGAAAAATGATACACTTACATACATTTAACCTATGCAATTATACGCTTTTTACATTTCAAATTTTTCCGCAATATGACGCGATACGCATGCGCAATGGATGTGACAATTGAGAAAAAGAATTTGGTTGATATTGCGAACGCCTCTGGCTTGAATTTCGTTGATATTGAGAACGTCGAGTGTAATATATATGTTACCATGGTTACTTAAACCTATTCACCCTACTTCACTTTTTTTGGAAATTTAGATACCGAAAACTAATTATCTTGCCAAATACAGAGCAATATATCACTTTTAAATATTTTAGTGTCATTCAAAGTCAATAAAAATTATTTTAATGTCAAAATTCCTTATATATGATGTGTAACGTTTTGAGTTTTCACCACTTATACTGATCCTCTTCCCAGACCGATATAATCTAGAAACGGGAAAATAAATTAGAATAACCAGTAGGAACTCCAATAGATTTAAGTGTATGAGTGTTAGTATGGAAGAATGAGAAATGTTAGAAAAGTAAACTCTTAGATTTAAGTAATGTTTATGTAATTCCGTTATTTGCAGCTTACCGAGTTTTCGGAGAACCCAAATACAATTATAATACTTATGTTACAGATATTCATGTATCCTATACCATCATCTGGGATGCGGCAGTCGTCTATATGTACAAAGATATTATTATAGTAGATGCGGCGTTGAGCCAAAATGGCGTCCTGGATATATATAGGTAATCACTTTTTCTGTCATATGGATGTGCTGCCCTCACAGTATACGCACTGTTTTTCATAAGATATTGGCGGTAAAATTTAAAACTTCTTTAAAGTTGGTAAACATTACTTTGAAAAACTTGAAAAACATATACAATAATAATTTATGAAAATACAAATTGAATCTACTGAATTAAATGTTTAACCTCAAAATTAAAATTGCTCATTTTATTTGATGAATAAAATAATTTAATAAATATGTATCTTTTCACTCGAGTGAAAAGATACAGATCTGTATATAAGTATGCCTAAGAGTCGAGAAATTAAGACTGTGAAGTTTTTCGCTCTGTACCCAGAATTCTATCTGAAAAAATGAGTATCGCTACGAGAGAAAAATTATTTAATTATAATATTTGATCCGTAAAATGAGGAAATCGTAATTGGAGGGTAGAACGCATGAATCCAATACTCTAAAAATTCATAGAAATTTTTTAAAACAATTTCGTTATATTTATATAAAAAATGTATTATATATTTTTCATTTATTTCAAACCAAAATAAAACGTGTTTGATATCTTATAATTTTTGCATAAAAGTTAGAGTGTCTCCATAAATAATTAATTGGTTAAATAAAATTAATACATATTTTCAGGTTTAAAATTTGATATTTGTATACAGTCTGTTTCGAAATTAGCACATCGAAGGTTAAAAATTAATTTTTCACATAATCGAAAATTTTTGTTAAAAAATATATGCTATATTTTTAAGAGGAAAAGCATTTTGAAAATTCTTTTCTCAAAAAAATTGTCCATGCCTGATTGCTTTATAATTGACTGAAAATATTTCAAAAGATATACTTGTACCCATGTAAAAATATTTTACATCCACATTGGATAAACTATATAGTTTACATTGGTTTTTGTTAAGACTTTTGCAACAGACAATGAGCGGGTTTCTTTTTGTTTCAATTTGAAATTTTCTATTGATTATGAACTATTTTTCATTCTATATAGATCTATAATATTGATCGTTTAATGGAGGTAACATTATTATATGATATACGATATATTAATAACATATTGTCTGATATTATGTAATATTTTTTCAACTAACTGATAATGACATTTCTTGAGAATATAAGTTTGATCAAGAATTTGTGTGTCACGTCAACGCGACTAACGCATAATGTTAATTATTAATTAAATTCATTTATCACATATCCAATAATTTTGTATTCATTATAATCACTAAATTACAGTAATGAATAATCATTAACCATGCTAATTAATGATTATTGATTAATCACAATAATCTTCATCACTAACCAATAATTATTAACGATGCTATCCAATAATCTAGTATCCAATTGTAATCACCAATTAATAATCATAGTTATGTAATCGACTCTTACGAATCGAGCCGCCAAACAATAACAATCTCAAACGGAACATTGACCTTTCTACCTGAACTCCTGCATTTGGGAGTGCACTACGAACCTTACCTGAGTAAGAAGCACTTACAGGACACTACCACACTCTTGAATAAGGGACGTCTGTGAGATCCTCACCCACACATCTCCGACGGGTCTCACTCATATTCACCCGATAACGTCCACGAAGGGCATTTTCAAGAACTCACATACATTCGGTAGATAACTAATACGTCCACGTTGATCACACTACTACGTCTACGTTGATCACACCGATATCTCTACGCTGATAACTAACTAATACGTCCACGTTGATCACACTACTACGTCCACGTTGATCACACTGATACGTCTACGCTGATAACTAACTAATACGTCCACGTTGATCACACTACTACGTCCACGTTGATCACACTGATACGCCTACAGTGATAACAAACGTCCGGACAATAGGGCCCAAATTGAGATAAATACCGCGGGCCCAAAAGAGGAAATCAGTCTCGAGTCCCGAGTTCGACAGGAAAGGGTGCAATACCACAGTGAACAGTCTTCAGTTTCAAGTCTTGAATTACCAAGTAC
>CAJFCO010017990.1:88792-99250 GCA_904066015.1 Synergus gifuensis | reverse complement strand
TTTTGCCTCTGAAATATTAAATTCTCTCTCTTTTTGAATCTGTTGGCTTATATTATAATTTCCCGGCCAATGCACCAAAAATAAAGGGAGTTATGTTACATATAAATGTATTGAAACAGAATAACTCCTACTTTATTATTCCCTAAGTTCCTCGTTTCGATTAACCTTCGGATGAAAGTTAATTCGGGATGAGGATAGCCAACAGGTATTCTAATAATAGAACACAGGATTTAAAATAATGAATTTATTTTGTATAAAGAAGGTTTTTCAGAGGCAAAAGCGGAATACAATTTGTGATAATGAGGTACTTACAAGTTGAGTTGTAATCCAGAACTATAATCCTTTCACAGAAAATTATTGTCTTTCAGTTCAATTCACAAGAAAATACAAAACGAAAATCCTTTAATATAAGTTCATAGAGTTCAATCCAATTCACAACTACAATCCTTAGATTTTAGTTCACAAACTCAGTCCAATTCATAAATTACAATCCTTAGATTTCACTTCATAAACTCAGTCCAATTCACAAATTACAATCCTTAGATTTCAATTGACAAACTCAGTCCAATTCATAAATTACAATCCTTAGATTTTAATTCACAAACTCAGTGCAATTCACAAACTACAATCTTTAGTTCAGTTAAATTCGCAGAATTATGATCCAAAATTCAGTTCAATTATAATTCAAAATTTAGTAAAATTACAAAGCTACAATCCTTTAATTTACTTCACAGAAACTTTAGAATTCTAAGTCAGAAGGTTAAAACGACGAAGGTCACGGGAAGTTAGAGACTGACTTAATGAGTTCCGCGACGATTGGAGATTGCCTTAGCGAGCTCCGTGACGATTGGAGACTGCCTGTTGGTCAAGAGTTCTGTGATGGTACGAGACTGCTTGCTCTCGTCCCGGTGTGGCTATTTTATGCAAGCCGAATTGTGATTTTCAGGTTTTAGCCGATAGCTAAAAGTCGTTTTCGCAAATAGGCGATTCCTGGAATGCGTGATTTGACCAAACGTTGCGAGTGGTTACTGAGACGTATTGTCTCCGAGTATACGTGGGCGTGTGCGTGTTAGATTGTTTGGGTATGCGGTCATGGACCTATGACACATCCCATATTCGTTTTTGGATGTTTTTCACGTGAAAAAACCAAGCTTTCTTTCTAGCCTAATTAAAGAAAAATAAATCAAAAATGCCGCATTTGGAGAAAAACTGAAGAAAATTCTTAGAGATGAAAAATCAAGATGAAATAATTTTATTATGGTATAATAATTATTTTTATTGTAAACCTCGTTAAATTGCCTTTCCAAAACCCTAATATAAAAGTTAAATTGGATAACTGTATACAGGAGTTATGCATAATTGAAAGTTAACGATCGGGGTGAATCATCGAAATTCGGGCCCCTGTATCTTGACAACCCGTTGTACTAGGTACGCCCTTTTTGCAGAATAAAAAGAGGTCCAATATTCATTAGCAACACAATCTGGCGGAGTTTGAATTATTAAAATCATTAAAGACGATGAAGGGATAAATAAGGAAGACACAAAAATGTAAATTTACTCATTTTCTGGCGTTAAATCGAAATTCTTGTAGGCGTGAGGAAAATTTTTGACTTGACATTTTGATCCCGTAATCAGAGGCAATTAAAATTAATTAACGTAGCTGCCAGAAAAATGAGCAAGTTTACACTTTTGTGTCTTTTTTATTCACGTCTCTTTCAATACCAATCTTCTTACAGGGCATTTGAAGTTTCTATAATATTTTTAATATTGGTTCTTGATATTTACCTGTTAGATTATAACCGCCATCTATCTGATGAGCAGATGTAGTAAATCCAAAAAGGAATTCATCCGGAAAACGATTTTGAGCAAAAGAATTGGCAACAGCTATGGATTTGTTTGAAAACTCGTACTCAATAATGGGAGGTCCTTTAACATCTTTAGGTATGCCAACGAAGGCGATGCCGATGTTAAAAGTCTCCAGAATCTTCACGAAAACGGACAAATTTGACGGTAACCACATGACCCTCTCTGTAGTAATCCTCAAAGACACATACAAATTGTGAGAAATTATAATAATTCAAAACATTCAGTTTCTATATTAACTTAGTCGGTCTCTTTCACGTACTATTCCTTTTAAATATTTATGCAAAATAGATAATATTTATTGTACATAATAGTTAGTTGGTATCAGAAATTGTGCATTATCAGTTATTTCCACGATCGATGTTTGTAACCGGTTAATTTTTTGCGTAACTAGCTCAAACGCGCGCTTCGATCGCGCATTTATTACTTCGTTTTTAAATGTTGTATTTTATGATATTTTATTTCTTCTTTCCTAACAGATGTAATTAAGATATTTTTTTTAAATTTCAGTTTTATATTAACAACAGTTACATAATATGTATTTTAAAACTTAACCAATTTAAAAAAATAATATATATTTATGAAAGAATTTTCTTACATTGTATAAACTAAATATTTAAACTAATATTTAGTAATAACTAAATATAAACTAAATTTTTTGTTTTTCTTTAGAAGGCGAAACCTTGCTTGAACATTCATACAACTGTAATTGTAGTAAATCTGTAGAAGAATATAATTACCTATTTTTTTATAACGCAAAACATAGGTGGTAGTTATATGTATATGGGGCATAATTCCTCAAGTGTACCACCCTCAGAATTTGCCTTTGTCTGATCGAACACAAACTTGGGTAAAATATAGTCCTACCAGGTACAACTTTAGAGGAAAAAGATTTTTTCGATTGGATAAAAATTGACCGAGATGGGAGAGGGGGAATTTTTCGAATTTTTTCGATTTTGTGCTGTTTTGTGCTATTTCGAAGGTACTAAGCTCCTTTCCTATGGAATATGTTATACAAAATTTTGTCCTACATGTTTTTGATAGCTTTTTTCCTGGTCTATCGAATGGTTATAACCATTTTTTAAAAAATTGAAAATTTGACCAATTTTTTTCAAAAATCAAAATATTTTTGACTTTTTTAGAAAAAAGGCAATTTTTTTTTGTCTCAAAATAAAGCTTAAGTCCTTATCTTCCGATGCTGTAAACTTCAACTTGCCGTTTTTTGTTGTTTCCGAGAAATTAAATAAAGAGATTTGCGCGGAGCGAGAGGCCCAGCTGATTCGAGCGTTTTTCGATTTTCTGCTGGTAGACCCTATTGCGAAGGTGCTAAACTCCTTTCCTATGGAATATACATAATTTTGTCCTATATGTTTTTAACAGACTTTTTCCTGGTCTATCGAATAGTTATAACCATTTTTATGAAAATTGAAGATTTGACTTTTATAGAAAAACACTTTATTTTTGTCCTAAAATAAAGGTTAAGGCTTTATGTTTTGATACTGTAAATTCAAAATGCCGTTTTTTTTTGATTTCGAGAAATTAAATAAAGAGTATTGCTCGGAGCAAGAGACCCAGCAGTTTCGAGCGCCGTTGGCGCGGCGCTTTACTCTTTATTTAATTTCTCGAAAACAACAAAAAACGGCAAGTTGAATTTTACAGCATCAAAAGATAAAGACTTAAACTTTATTTTGAGACAAAAAAAATGCCGTTTTTCTAAAGAAGTCAAAAATATTTTGATTTTTGAAAAAAATTGGTCAAATTTTCAATTTTTGCTTCCTCATAGAGGAAGCTTTGTTTTCGATACATTTTCCAATATTTTTAAAATCGTTTAATTAAACTTTCCTTACGTGATAAATGTCTATTACAACATTCTAATAAATTGTCCGGATGTGTGTGTGTGTGTGTGTTTGGATGTCGCCATTTTTTGTCGCCCTATTAACTTAAAGGAAGTTGTAGATAAATTAATGAAATTTGTAGGGTATATTGGCACCACCAATATCTCAAAACATGCCAAAGGATTTTTCAAAATATTTAATTTTGAAATTTTGATGTACTTTTTGAATTTTTGTAAAATTGATTTTTCGACTATAACTTCTTAAATATAGAAAATTCAAAGCTTATGTAAGGGAAAAAAAGATTTCTTGCGTCAAGACGAATCGATTGACCTGTACGATTAATGAATTTTATTGAATTTCAAGAAAATTATGATTATTTTTAATTCTGAAAATTTTCATTTCTAAATGCTTCCTCTATGAGGAAGCAAATTTATTTGCAACATTGTCATAATGAGGAAGCAAAGTGCTCAAAAAATGAGCACAAAAAATATAAATATAGTTAAATGGAACACCCGAGATCGAATTCACAGCTAGTTTAAAAAATGTTTATAATCATTCGATAGACCAGGAAAAAAGCTATCAAAAACATGTGGGACAAAATTTTATATATTCCATAGGAAAGGAGCTTATTACCTTCGAAATAGCACGAAACTGCACAAAATAGAAAAAATTCGAAAAATTCCTCCTCCCCTATCTCAGTCAATTTTTATCCAATCGAAAAAATCTTTTTCCTCTGACGTTGTACCTAGTAGGACTATACTTTACCCAAGTTTGAGTTCGATCAGACAAAATCAAATTCTGAGGGTGGTACACTTGAGGAATAATGCCCCATATATTAAAGTAAACATATTTTATTAAAATAAAAAATAAGAAAATACAATAAAAATCAGAATCGTTTGCTAAGTTGGGTTAAATATGAATTAATTTTAATCTACTTTTCCTCTGTAAAAAAATCTGCCTTCCTTCATGGAGAGAAATCATCGATACTAACCAGTTGGAAAAATTCATGCTTCGAACACTCGGAGCTTCACGTGCTGAGTATGTGAGTTTCATGAATTCAACACATGAGGCCTTGCTTTGATTACACACGGTGGGCACGCTCACGTTCTGAGTGTTGCTCAGTGATGTGATCGCGTCAAGCACGTATAATCAAAGCAAGGCCTCATGTGCTGAATTCGCGAAACTCGCGTACTCAGGACCTGAAGCTCTGAGTGTTCTAATAGTAAGTATGAATTTTCCCAAGTGCTCAGTATCGATGATTTTTAAATATTATATTTTACAATACTTCATATTTCTTTAAAGTGTAATACTTTATAAACTTTAATATACACATTTATAAATAGATAATATAGATAATATATTTGTAATTTATGATATAGATATTTATCTTCTTTTTTCAGATTCTCATATAACTTTTCTTTCTTTCTCTTAAATTATTGGAAAATTTATATCTCAAAATGATAAAGTTTATTTTTAAAAAATGTCACACTGAAGAAATATTTTGATAATTTTTTCACAACTTTATCATTTTATCAGTTTCCAAAATGAAAGTACTCATAATTTCATAATTTCTTGAAATCGGTAAAAAAAACCCTACCCGCGGAGCAAACTCGCCCCTTCCATATATGCGTTGTATGGAAGAACGAAATTTTTTTTCTAGAATCGCACGTATAACGAGTCATTTTGTCACTTTTTGTTTTGTTATTTCTTTTCTATACATATAGTGCTATTATTTTTAAATAAAAATGGCGCAAAAGGAAAGAGGAGGACACAAATAAAATGCACAAAACTTTATAATACAAATCATAAAACATAGTCCCCCTCCCATGGAATCTTTATGGGGGGTGAGCTTCCTATAAAAGGACACACTTTTCGAAGCTTGGGCCAGTCAAAAAAGACAGTAGCAATTCTTTAGAGAATCTCTCTTAAAAGGACACTCTTAGACATTTTCGAGTGTAAACTAAAGAAATATACGAAGCTTCGAGTATGTGACATGTATTTATAATTCGCGGTATAATTTGAGTTGGCCAAAAGAGCGACAGTTCTTATTCACCTATCATTAATTACGTATCAATATTCGTGGGGTCAAATCGAGCTCGCCGGGGATAAGTCTGCGAGCTGCCAGAAAGAGGCAGAATCGTCTAAGTTTCTCAAGTGGAAACATATTTTCCACGATGTTCGCCACGCTTGACGCCAAGACGAAAGAGCTCAGAGGTACCGATTTGTCAAACTCGAGAAGGGATAACTTGTTTTTCATTGATTAAACAAAGGTGATAGTGCTAGTAAGAATTTTGTCTTTTTATCTGTTGCAGCGTGGCGGTTTGTTTTGGATTGTTTTGGATTGTTTTGAATTACGAATTGTTTCGAATTATGGATAAGTGTCTTGCATTATATTGAATCCTGCCTACTATTTTGCTTTTTGTTATGCTATAATACTTTGACGAATTTCTCTGGATTTTGATCCTAATGATCAGAAATTCTGGGATCAAGGAGAAATTTATAAGGAGGATGCCCGGATTTTATTGAAGGTGATTCTGATTATTGAGGATGTCAGGAATTATTTTATATCTGTGCTCGTGATTTATTTTGAGAGAATCTTCTCTTTGTTTGCAATTTTTTTGTATCGGATCTCGATTGAAATAGATGTTTTATGTATATTCACCGTATAATTTTTGAATTCTATTTATATCAAACATGTTTATCTATTCACTGAGTTGCTAATTGTGAATATTGCTTATTTTATGCGAATATTACTTGCAATGTGAATTTCTGTTTTATTCTTGTACTTGATTTTGACTATTATTGAAGCGTAACGGTTTTCGTCAATTTGTGGCCTTATTGATGTGATTCTATTATTGACTCTTATTATTGTCCTCGTATACTAATGTTATTATTAAATGTACGCTTTGCTTTTCTCAATCTACCTGCTTTTCGCCTAATGATTTTACAATTTACAATCTTTTATATTCTCAATTACTTTAAATAAAATAAATTAACTTCAATAAACACAATTTATGTTAGCTGTCGAGCATACGTTTTATGTGCCTCAAAAAAGAAGTGGTTACAAGTATAATCGGCCTACGATTACTATCGTCCTACCTTCCATGTGAAGATTCTCTTCACAGGCTATAACCTTCATGTGAAGATTCTCTTCACTGACTCCGACTCATAATTTACCACATGGGAATCTTCATTTTTGTTTACGATGGTTAATATAATTCCACCCATTAGGATGGTTGCTAAGAAAGTTGGGATTGGAGGAGTACATCCCATCCCTCGCTCCACCGATTAGCGGATTCCCCAGCTATTGTATGGGACCTGTACCTGAGGAAAATCCGCCAATCCCAGGACCGTCGGCCGTCAGTAGCAAGAATTTATACTATCTCCGAGATCGTTACTATCTTCAGCGACTCAAACGGCTCAGCAGACTGCCACTTGTGCCCGGGCAGGAAACAGAACGTTTTCCTTTGAGATGACAATGATCTCACACTTTATTATCTTCAGACGCTATATTGTCAGTTCATAAATGTTACAAGTTGTACCCTGACGAAGGCTTCGGATAGAAAATTTCCTATCCGAATGAATCCGAGCCAATTCGAAGTCTCTTTCCGAGAGAATCAGTTTCATTCCGAGCTAATCCGACGTTCGCATGATTCCTATGTGAATGAATCCGAGCCAATCCGAAGTTTGAAGGAAGATTCCTATCCGAATGAATCCGAGCCAATCCAAAGTTTAAATGATGATTCCTATCCGAATGAATCCGAGCCAATCCGAAGTTTGAAGGAAGCGTCCTATCCGAATGAATTCGAGCCAATCCGAAGTTTAAATGATGATTCCTATCCGAATGAATCCGAGCCAATCCGAAGTTTAAATGATGATTCCTATCCGAATGAATCCGAGCCAATCCGAAAATTGTACGAAGATTCCTATACGAATGAAACCGAGCCAAGCCGAAGACTGTACGAAAATTCCTATCCGAATGAATCTGAAATCCTACTGAAAAATTTCAATCCGCAAGTTCGGTTCAAAGACATTTTATTACAACCAAAAATTTTTTTTTTTAAAAGGTTTATAAAGTACTCCTTTACTTAATAAATTAATTACGAAAAAGTGACGACTGGTTTCTTGCCTACATGCAATGTAATTTAAATATAAACCTCTAGGCTACAATTATTAGAAGAGATAAATTTATTCCAGTACGCGTCATATAAATTGAGTTTAGTATTGGCCGCGGATTCATTCGCATTGAAACATCGCATAGAATTGAAAAGTAACTTCGAATGAGCTTCGAAATCATTCGGTTTGAAACTTCGGATTCATTCGGATTGAAAACTTTCTTCGGAATGGCTCGGATTCATTCGGATTGAAAATTCGGATTCATTCGGATAGAGATTTCGCATTGGCCCGGATGATTTCGGATTGGCTCGGATTGGAATCCTATCCGAAGCTTTCGCCAGGGTACTTTCTCTAAAAGATGCCTTCGGCTGAGGAGTCAAAACTTAAAATTGGTAGAGGATTTTTTAAAAATATTATTAACTTTTTCAGCTAATTATCGCAACTCTTCAAGCAATCCACTTGGGAGGATCGATTTCCTCTTCAGGACATGCTCGGAAAGAAAATCTTCATAGCTACATTTAACATAATAGTCTAACTAAGTAACTTATGATTTTGAAATACTTCAGTGTTCCTGTTCCTCACACCTTGAGATTCTTCTGCAGGAATCAGCAAGCACTTACTATCAGCATAGAACACAAACAGTACCCTTTCCTTATTTTTATAGTTCTTAAATTCAACAAAGTTTTATTCGGGTTCCGATAGTTTGATTCTACAATGATTCATCTTTTTACAAGTTTTTTCCTGATTGGAAAATTTTTCTTGATTTGAAAAATAGTGAAGACATTGATAACAGGTGTATTTCTTATGCTGGTTCTTATTCTGATGCATATACATCATCGTTGAGATTCTTATCATCATACAGAGCTTGTACGTGTAAAATATCAACATATCGATTTCGCTTTTGTAACACGTAAGATAAATAGGAACAACAGTATAATTCCATGACCGTCTTACAAGACCATCCAGATTGACTGAATTATCGTTTTGGTTTTCAAATTTTGAAATATTTTTTAAGGTTACCGGAAACTCTATAGCATTAAAGTCTAATTCGTTTTCATACGGCTTATAATTAGAAAGACGATAGGAATGCTCTCTAGCAGGATGTAAAGTTGACCAGACTATCCATTTAAAACATTCCTTGTCATTGTTTTGTACATTCACACATGCTCGTTTCTGAATCTAAAAACTTGAAGATACACGATTGCCGGTCGGGAAACTTTGGCGGTCTATTTATATCTTGATTCACATTTGAAATAAAAAATTGGTAAAGGCTAGAGCACAATGGAGAACTAAATCTATTACCTATAGTTCTGTCCTTTTCTATCATATTGCCCTATCTCTTTTGCGGTCACGTGACAAGAAAGATGGAGCAATACGATAGAAAAGGATAGAACCATCATTAGGTTTAGGGAATAGGCTTAGTTCTCCATTGTGCTTTAGCCATAACACACGGTAACGTTCTCCGTTACCTTCTACAAATTTAAATTACCGAGAATTTTCGAACTCTAGGATGGACCAGCCCCACGAAGAAGTAATAAGGAGTACAATCGAGTCTCTCAAATGTCAACTTCCCAAATCTCAAGTTCTCCCAAATGTCAAGTCAAGTTTCTCTGAAATGTCAAGTCCGTTTTTCTTAAATCCCACTTGTAACCACTGCGCACGCATTGCGTTCGGCATCTGATTGGTTGCTATTCGCGCGCAATTTAAAATGCTAAAAAATATTATATTATACGCAATATATATATTTCTATATATTCAACATTATATATATATATATATATATATATATATATATATATATATATATACATATATAAAATCTGTTTTTCAAAAATTACTGGTTTTTAAAAAGAATCGTTTTGGTCAAGTGATGTGTAATTCTAATTTGTTCGTCGTTTTTGTCCGATGCTGACTTTTTTAAACGCAGAGTTAAGTACTTCATGATTATTAATTTAATTACTCATTGAATTACTAATTGAATTACTAATTTAATTACTAATTTAATTACTAATTTAATTACTCATTGATTACTAATTTAATTACTCATTGAAAATAAAATAAAATATTCAATACACCAAACTGTAGCGAAATTGAAGTGCAACTTATGGGGAGCTCGAATATTCAAAGCACAGACCTGATCGTTTAGCAAGCTCTACCAGCCCTAACCGACTCCTCGATTTTTACATAGGACGCGTCCGTAAATATATGGCCCCCACTTGGTAGTACATGGGAATCCCGACTGATGCGCAGCTGCGCCATCAGTCGGGATTTCAATGTACTACCAAGTGGGAGCCACATATTTACGGCCATCTTTGAAAGAGTTGGATAGGGCTGAGCTCCACCCACCGAAAATGCTCTCAACCAAATAGCTTCGGCGAGAAAGAGACAAAACTACACTCAGTTGCAACTTTTCTCTGACGCATTATTACGCGCTTTCCTACAGCGTCCCGCAGTCCATTTCTATATGTCGATGACTGTACTTCCATTTGTACAGTGCCCTGCATTAATGCATTCCCTTAAAAACAAGTCAACTCAACCTTGGTGTCCATAAGATTCTAATGAAAACAAGGGTTGGGTTGAATTGTTTTCAAGGGAAGGCATTAATGCAGGGCACTGTACGCGCGCCTATGACATGCCCAGGCGG
>CAJFCO010017990.1:47392-73792 GCA_904066015.1 Synergus gifuensis | reverse complement strand
AAAATGTGTGAAGAAAAGGAAGGAAGAGAAAATGTAGGGTCTGTTGCTGTTGAGTTTTCATTGTAGTGAGATGGATCGAGAGGAAATTAATCTGGATTTTCTTGATCTAGTCTCTTTAGATGATTTCGAGATTCGGGGAATAAAATTGTGCCAAATAATGAGGAATTTGACAAGGTTGTGGATGAGGTTGTTCAGAGTGTAGAGGATTTAAGTGGACTTGAAGTAGTGGATAGTGATGGTATAGAAAATAGTGTTGATAGTAAACTTAGAAATTTGATTTAAAAGGGTTTGTATTATTAACTTCTGTGTGTTGGTCTGTCAGTTGACACTGTATCGAGTTTTACTGTTATTTCCATAGATTTCAAATATTTTGAGTAATTCTGATCCGAATTTACGATTTCTGTGGCATCGATATAGGATAAGAGATGGCATCTTTCAGTGATTAGGGTAATGTTTCCTAGGGGTTCAAAATAAACGCCGGAGTTTTCGGGAAAAGGATTTTGTATATAATATGGTTCTGCTTGGTTTAAAGGGATGGAGGGTATTTTAAGTGTGATGATGGTGGTGATGATTGCGTGGGTTTCGACCATCCTGCTGCCTGTGTTCCTAAACAAACAATGAGTTGTATCTTCTGCATGCGGTTTGGATCAAAGTTTGCCTAAAACATTGCAAGCAAGTTGTTAGTGATTGTAATTTTTTTTTTTTTTTTTGAAACGTTGGTGAAGAGAAAAAAAAATGCGTAGAATTTTTATGGTTTTATGGCGTTCAGGATGTTCTTGTATAATATGGATTGGCTTTTTAGAGCAATTTGGATTGTTTCGTGTAGGAGAATATGGCAATTTTTAAATTTTGTTTCAATCTCAATATGTCGTGTTAAGAAGTTAGTGTATAATTCTATTCTTCTTTGATGAATGGGATCCATTTGAGAAACGTAATCTGAAATATTAAGAGATTATTTCTTATCTTCTTGTTTGAATCGAGCGCGTTTGAGTCGATTAACGTTTTTTAGGTTTGGGCCCGCTTAACAAAAATACTTCATCGTCAACACAGAAATTTTGGGGATTTATTTTTCTATCGTAGTATTTCTTCGATGTTTCCTTGGCTTGTATTAAATTATTTCTGGCGATTTTTCGAATTTCATGTAGTGGGGTTATTAATTTTGTTAGGTAATCATCGTAAGTTTCCAATTTTTCACTTGGTATTGGAGGTTCGCTTGAGGGTAATCTAGCCCAATTTTCCAAAAACTAACTCATATGGTGTGCATCTTGTTCCTTCATGAGTGCTAGTGTTGTATGAAAATGTGGCTAACTTGAGCCAATCGTCCCATTCGGTGTTTTTGTCAACATACTGTTTTATATATTCGGCTAGAACATGGTGTGATCTTTCTAAAGATCCGTTTGATTGTGGATGAAAGGCGGTTGTTTTGAACTGTCTGATTTGGAATCTTTTTGCTAATCTTCTAAGAAGATTACTTAGAAAATTTTTTCCTTGATCAGTGAGTGCTGATTTAGCTGAGCCGAAAATACATATAAATTTTTTAACCAGCACATCTGCTATTGTAATTGCAAGTGCATTGGGTAAGGCGATGGCTAAAGAATATTTAGTAAAATTATCTTGTATAGTTAGTATATATTCGTTTCCTCTTTTAGTTACTGGAAGTGGACCAACAATGTCCATAGAAATATTTTCAAAAGCTGTTCCCGGGGTATCTGTAATAATCATGGGTTCTTTGGTCTTAACCCTTACAATTTTTTTGACTTGGCATTTTAGACACGTTTGGATGTATCTTTGTATATCGAGTTTCATATTAGGCCAATAGTAATTTTGGCGAATTCTATTATAGGTTTTTGTTACACCTTTATGTCCTCCTACAGCTGAAGAATGTGCTTCTTCTATTAATTGTGATTGTTGTTCTTTAGTTGCGAATTGAGTGATTCCGTTACATATTATTATCTTTATTGGTGTGTCTGTAAAAACATTAGTGAGTATAGTTACAATTTCTTTTCATTGAATATTGTTCACCTGAGATGTTTTTGCTATGCTGATTGTTCGAAGTTTTAAATTTTGTGCCTTTGAATACAAAGAGTTGATTGATAGTTTAATATCGTTTAATGTTTGAGATAAACTTTCTTTATTTTCGGATTCTATGGGTAAGGCGAAATGATATTGTTGTCCGCGAAGAAATTCTTTTGCATTTCCTACGGACAGACTTGTGAATTTTGGTAGTTCATTTCGTTTAAATAAACTTTTGGAACCGTTGTCTCTAAGTTCTGCATTACTAGTGGTAAAATAAGCATAGTTATCTTTCCTCATAGTGAGTTGGTCTCTACATTCTATTATATTATGGGTTGTCGTAAATTTTTTAGTCGGCAGGTCATTTTCCACAGGTGGCGGTTCTGCTGGTGGCCGTTCTTTCGTGTTTTCCGAAATCGGATTTTCTATTTCGGGATTATCTCTATTGAGGGTACTTGTGTCATCCAGATCATCGAAGATTTCTGCATCTGAATCTTCGGATTTGTTTATTTCTTCATTTTCCTGAAAATTTTTGCCATCTTGGAATTTTTCGTCAAGAAGGTCTGAGTCATCTGAAAAGTAATCTTGTTCTGGATCATCGTCCAGTAAAATATTTCTGCTGAATTCTCGATCGGAGTCGATTAATTCTTCTTCCTTATTTGTATTCTTATTTTTTTCTTACCTTTTGTTTTTTGATTATATTTCCTCCTTATGATTGAGTTATGTGTAATAATTTTCTTGGGTCTGCCTCTCTTCCTCTTATACACTGTGGCTGGAAAGTCTGGGCTTGTATTTGTAGTTTTCTTGTATGTAGAATTTTGATTTTCCTCGTCTTCAGAGGTTGTGTAAGCTTTGTATAATATTTGTTTATTTTCGTCTTCGAATAGTTTTTTGTTTTGACTTCTAGTTTTCATTGCATTGATTTGTGAATCTTTTATTGGGGTATTTTTCTTCCCAAATTTTAAATTTGTTGCTTCCGAAGGTTCGGTTTTGCCATGTGTATTTATTTCTTTAATTGAGGGTAATTCTTCGTCGAAGTCTGAAATTTGATTGGTGGCTTTTATAATTTTGGTCTCACCATTGATTGTTTCGTTTGAGATATTTATTTGTTCATTGTAGTTTTTTTCAGTAGGATTTCGTGATAAGGCATCGGCATTTACATTCATTTTACCGGCCCTGTGGACAATATCGAATACGTATTCTGATAATTTTAATCGCCAGCGTGTTACTCATGAACACGGGTCTTTAGTATTTTGGAACCATATTAATGGTTTGTGGTCTGTGACCAGGATGAATTTTCTTCCGTATAAATAATGTCGGAAGTGCTGTACTGAGTCTACGATGGCTAAAGCTTCTTCATTAAATTTCTTCTTTTTTTTTTAAAGATGAAACTGCCGAATTGATGTCATCTACAAGCAACAGCAGTTTGGAATCATTTACAGATATAAATTTATCAGTTGCTGGAAAATCCACTGATAATATTGTGGTAGAACCTCCGCTCCCAAAAGATACAAAATTAGAATTTTCAGGACCAAAAGCAAAACGGGCGAGAGGGAGCAGTACACTGGTGACTCTTAAGCTTGCTGCGGCCATACTAGGCCATGATACCCAAGATTTTGTCATCAACAGGTCATCCATTTACAGTGCAAGAGAAAAAATACGGGAAGAAAAGGCGACTGTAATTAAAAAGCAGTTCATGGACACGAAATTGCAAGCTGCTGTCGTGCACTGGGATGGTAAGTTACTTCCAGCGTTAACAGGTAAGGAGACTGTCGATCGACTTTCTGTGATTCTTTCGAATGGCGATGCTGAACAACTTCTTGGAGTACCTGTACTGCAATCTGGAAGTGGAAAAGAGCAGGCATCTGCTTTTTGTGAAATTCTTGTTGAATGGATTCTCCAAGATTGTGTTAAAGCATTAGTTTTTGATACAACAGCATCGAATACTGTAATTTATAGAGGTGCGTGCGTTTTAATAGAAAAATTTTTAGAAAAAGATATTTTGTACTTTGCTTGTAGACATCATATATATGAACTTATTCTGAGAAGCGTTTTCGAGAAAAAAATGGGCAGAATTACAGGTCCGACTGTATTGATCTTTAAAAATTTTCAAAAGGCTTCGTCTGGAATCAATGCTCATAATTTTCGATCAGGGATTGAAAACGAAAAGGTCAAAGGACACTTTAATCAAGGCGACGTATCTCGGATCCTTGACTTTGTTAAAAATACTTTGAAGAAACAGCAGGCCAGAGAGGCTTATAGGGAATTTTTTGAATTAGTAATAATTTTTCTTGGCGAAGTACCACCTCGTGGGCTATTTTTCCGTATTCCGGGGGCCATCCATCATGCGAGGTGGATGGCAGATGCTATTTATTGCTTAAAAATCTTTCTCTTTCGTCGTGAATTTGTATTAGCTCCAGAAGAAGAGAATGCGATATGTGATATTTGTATTTTTATTGTTAGTTTATAGTCGAAGCATGGTTTTGTGCGCCTTCTGCTACTGAAGCACCTTATTTGGATTTCAGAGTTTTGTTAAAACTTTATGAATATAAAGCTGTCGATCCCGGTATCTCTTGTGTTGCATGAAAAAAGCAAATGAATCATTTATAGTATTTAAGCTCTGAAACTGTCGCATTAGCTTTCTTTGATCCGAAATTGTCATCAGAATCAAAAATAAAAATTGTCAATGCTTTTAATCTCGAAAAAAAATCATCAAATGACAATGTGAAGCGAGTACAAGTTAAAATCGATGAAATCCCAGAAATGATTAAAAATGAAATTGAGCAATTCGTTTCTGCAAACACTAAACGATCTTTCGGAAGATTCAGCTTGAATGATGAATTCCTTATGACAGAACCGTCGACGTGGCCTAAAAATGAATGTTTTGTTAAGGGATTGGAGTTAGAAAGTAAATTGAAATTCGGCTGAGAGAGGCGTCAAGCTTATGGAAGAATATAACACATTATTTACGAAAAACAAACAAAAGAAACAGTATGTGCTTCAGATTGTGAGTTAATATCGCCGAAAGTTCCCAGGTTATGAAAAAGAGTCATTGTATAACCTTCAAGATTTGAAGTAAAAACAAATGATATTCGCATGTTTCTCGAAAAAAGTTAGTCATACGAGAAAAAGTCATGGATAATAATATGTGCATTTTGAATAGATCTACAACTTTTGTATAAAGCTTTTTTTACATAATTAAAATTTTGCAAAGTAAACAAATAAAATTGTTTTTTTCTTAAATTATATGGTTTTTTAATGTTCAAGGGTCCAGGGGCACCCTTTCCCTTAGTCCGATTAAGCTCAAATTTTACAGGAATTATTTCTACATAAAATGGAACAAAACTGGGGGCAGCGTGAAGAAAATTCAATCTTTGAAAATAAGAGCCACCCTAATGTGCGCATTCAATGGCATTTCGGACAAAAATGCAATTAGTACCCATTTAAAGGCATGAAATGTAAGTTTTTTTAATGCCATTCTATGCGTTTCAATCAACTCCTTCTTACCGGGTTATTTTAAAATATCAATTTCCTTTGAGATAAACGAAACATAACCGGAAATAGTTCTAAATAGTTAGCTTTCATCAATAATTGACGATTTTTATTCGAAAATATCCATTTCCGTTGAGGAAACACAAATATAACCTGAAATATCTCAAACATATATAAAAACTTCAATATATGATGCTTTTTTTTAGAAATATCAATTTTTGTTGAGAAATCTTTGTTATTTTCATCAATATAAATTTTAATAATAGTTTGAGTAATTTTCTCTTTTGTAGGTTTTTTTTCCATCGCATAAGGAAAATATTCGTTGCGCCATCTATTAATCATTCTAAAAAAAATCCCTTCCTTCATTATCAACTTTCACTCTATTTCACAACACCATTTATGATTTTGTTATGAAAAGTATCGTACTTATTGTTAGAAAAACCAACACTTTCGTGTGTACAATACTAGTACTTTAACTTTCTTTTCAGTTGTGTTTTCTGTCTATCTTGGAAACGTCACTGGAAATGTCTTGAAGGATTACAGATGCTTAAAAAGTTACGTATTTTTATAACAAGTTTCAGAAATCAGAGAATTTAGATCAAAAGGATTTCCATAAAAGTATCACGATTGTAACGGTAGCACAAAGAAGAATAGCCCTTGGGCTATAATCTGTTGAGCGTACGGTGATATTTATTACGCGACTCTAGGCTAATTGCCAGCTGCAGTGAAACAAAGAGCGAATTTCGTACTAAAGGAAACCAACAACGCGGACCAAGCCCACGGGCTAAAACCAGATTTCCAATCTTTCCTGTAAATAACGCAAAAGTTACTTCGTGTGCATAAAGATACATATCTCAGTTAAGCTCAAGGCTATTAAACTATAAAGGCAAAGAATGATTAATATAGATTACAGATTTTTTTTAATTTACCGGCTCACTCTCTGAATTTCAGTTTTAAATTTATATTATTAACAAAAGCTCAGTGCATAATGAAACTGCAAAATTTTTAAATAAAGTATAATAGCGTAGCACAGTTCCCTTAAGAATTTCTTAAAGAATAAGACTGAGTCAATTTTAATATTCAACTCCCCTATAAGGTCGATTATATACATTTAAATACCACGCCCAAAATATGTCAAATGAGATTTTGATGATAATATACGTTTAGTTAAAAAAAAATTCATCAATTTTTTCAAAAAATGTCGCAATTTTCAGCCAATTCTAAGAAAAAAAATTGTTTTAGCAAGTGATAATTGTTTAAAAAATTTTTTAATTTATATCTATATAAAGCATTGTTTGTGATTAATTATTGTTGGAAAAATATTTAATCCAATCCAATACTTTTTTTGCCAAAAATATCGGAAGAACTGTGCGACTTCGTGAAAATGTATTGGAAAAGTATTGGATCCAATACTTCTTTTCCATAAAATCGGCCAGAAAATCTTTGGATGAACAAGAATTCCTTGAATTTATAACTACACTCGAGTCTCCCAAATGTCAAGAAATTCTTTATCTCTATAGTCCCATCAATTGCGCATGCGCATTGCGTATAACATAATATTTTTTAGCATTTTAAATTGCGCGCGAATAGCAATCAATCAGATGCTGAACGCAAAGCGTGCGTAGTAGTTATCAAGTGGGATTTGAGAAATACGGACTTGACATTTGAGAGAAACATGACTTGAATTTTGGGAGAACTTGCGATTATGGAAGTTGACATTTGAGAGACTCGAGTATATCATCATAGTATGACAAAACACGGGTGCATCTTAACCAACTTTAATTGAAAAGTCGTTGCATATAAGATTTTCCTATTGTTTATAGTTGTCTGACATCCCACGAATATTGTAAGACCAAAAACCAAAAAATCGCGGTTGCGAATTTTGAAAAAAGTTGTTTTTTATTTTATTTTTAATAAAACAGGAAAAATTTTTCTCCTAAAACGTGATAACGTGCATTTAAATTTATTTCTAATATGTAGGGATAAAATGAATAGGCCAAGATAATAAAGAAGCGATTTATTCGCTCAAAGATAAAACTGAATTACAAACACTTTAAAACTAAATATGATCAGTTACAAAAAAGCTCCCACTTTCGCCGGACTTCCTGAACGGCGATTTACCAACGAACGACTAACTCTCTGGAGTCTCACACACACGCCTAATCAATTATTTCTAATACCAAGAGCGCCGCACACCGCACCTGACCCAGGGGCGGCCAAATTCAAACCCTACACTCGGCCGTCCTGAACATGACGACTGCCCTCAGGCGTCACCGGCAATTATAGGGACTCAGTTCCCATCCACGGCTTCATGTTATCTGCCAACGTCGATATTCTCTTAGGCTCCTCTCCTTGTTCTATCTTTTGTACCAAATATCACTCATTTCTCAGAACTTGTGTTATCTCGTACGGTCCAAAAAATTTCGCATAAAATTTTAAGCCTGGTCCTCCTTGTGTACGTCGAATCGCCACCATTCAAATCATTCTCTTAGTAACAACTTGCTTTCTTGCGCTTCTTGTGATAAACCTTTTTATTGTCAGCTTGAATTCTGGCAATAGACTTTTTAGCTCTGTCTCTCAGAGCGTCTCGTTTTTCCAAGAACAGAGCGGCCTGCTCTTCCTCTATGATCTCAAATATCTTCAGATCCTCTCTTAAATTTATTCTCGTTCCGAACAGTAGCGTAAACGGCAACACTCCTGTACTTCTCGCTGGAATGTGATTAATATACTGCTGGGCCTTGTCAACAAACTTATGCCAATCACCTGGCGTTGGAACTGCTAGCTTCGTCAAAATAGGAATTAACGTCCTATTCAAGCGCTCCACCTGACCATTTCCCATAAACCACCTGCAACTATCGTCGAATGTGTGATTCCTTCTTCCTTGCAGTAACTTCCAAACTCTATGGACGTAAAAGCTGTACCTCGGTCCGATATTATTCGTCGCGGGTTTCCAAAAACAGCAGACTGTCTTAACAGCGTGTCAATCGCCTCAGCTGAACTCGTAGTTTTTGTCAGATAAAGCCATACAAACTTGGTGAATGCGTCAATGACTGCAAATATGTGGTTATATCTTTTCTTCGTCGAGGCTAGAGGTCCTAGATGGTCCACATGGTAAGTGTCCATCGGTCCTTCCTCCTTATCCAACGAATTCGATAGCCCTTCCGGCTTACCGCGTTTCCTCTCTGCTAGGATACACGAAACGCAATTTGCTATCCATTTCTGAACTTTGTCCTGCATCCCTTGAACCCAATAGTCTCGTCTGATCAGCTGTTCCGTCTGATTTGCTCCTCCGTCTTCGTCGTTTTCGAATTGGAAAAGTGGATCGGATGTAGTTGTCTATCCTCGTTGTCTCGTTGCAGAAGTATCGCCGCCAACTACAAGGACGAAACGTCAGTGTGCAAGTCGGTCTCGGCATTAGGCGAATACAACGCAAGTACAGGTTGTCGACACAACGCATCTTTTAACTTCTTGAAAGCTTCTCTTTCATACTTTCCAAACTGAAAAAATACATCATTTTTAGTCAAATTCGACAATAGTTTCGCGATACTAGCGTATCCTTGAATAAAATTACGGAAGAATCCGGTAAGCCCTAAAAAACTTTGTACAGACTTAACATTTTTCGGTTCGACAAATTGCTCTAATGCTTGCGACTTCTCAGTTGACGGTCTAATTGTACCCCCCTCTACGACATAACCTAGGTAATCGACTTTTGACTTTAAAAATTGACACTTTTTCCAGTTAATCAACAAATTATATTCGCTCGCAATTTTTAGGATTCTTTCCAGTCGTTCTTATCCCTCTTCTTCATTTAACGAAGGCACAATCAAATCATCCATGTAGATTACAACAATTCGACTAGCCGCTAAATCTTTAAATATAATGTTAATATATTTTTGAAAATACGCTGGTGAAGTGCACAGGCCAAAAGGCAACCGCAGAAATTCAAAATTTCACCCCGGAACAACAAAGGCCGTGAACTTACAATCTGAATCTTCGATTGGCACGTGGAAGAAACCATTCTTAAGATCCAACGTGCTGAACACATTCGCTCCACGCAAACAATCTAACTACCGATTTTTAATTATTTTCTCGTTAAGCTTCCTATAATCGACACATATTGTAACATGACTGTTACTTAGGTTGCCTGCATACAGGCGTATGCACCTCCTGCATACAGGAGGTGTTATTTTGTGACGGATCCTTTTTTGCGCTGGAGCGCTGTTTGATTATTGTTCGTTGGAGGCAGGAGCCAACTTGTTTAGTGGTAATAAATTTAGTATTCTTTTGTGCAATAATCGTGTTGATTGATTTCAGCCCCTTCCCGGGCAGTTCCAAATTCCCATCCCTTTTTTGAGTGATAATCGACCCAGATTATAATAAATGAAAATTGAAAATTATAATTTTTTGTTTGGAAAACCATTGTTGGAGAGAAGTGGAAAGTGCTTTAGTGCTTGTGAAGTTTGATTTCCGGCGGTATGTTTTTCGCTTTTCAGAAATTTAGTGAAACGAAGAGCAGGGTTGTTACCTTCGAAGGACAGTTTTTCTGCGTGTCTCTGGTAAAATGAAAAGTGAATAGAAACACAAAAGAGGTAAGAATCCGGTGAAGTGAAGAATAGGAAATAGTGAAAACCGTCAAAGGATTACAGTTTCGCGTTGCTCGGTTAGGAAAGCGAGAATTCGAAACGGGAAAATCGGAATAGTGATAAAAAACTGCGGTAGAACAAGTGGAAAGTGTTTAGAAAAACCCCCCAAAAGGGGTAAAAGTTGAAAAAAAGAAACCGGGTAGGAAAAATTCGTGGAAAAAGTGCCGCGAAGAAGATTTCGGTTAGCAGAAAAATTCAAAAGAGATAGTTTTGGTAAATAAAATCAATGACAGTTAGATTTAGAAAGTGACCGCGAAGCGCAATTGAAAGGGTCAAGGTGGGTGACTCATAGCCTAGTCCGAGCGGTATCTCCCAAAATAAACGTCCCTAGACAATTTCGACTGAAATTTCGGGTACCTGAGTGTCGAAATAATATTCGGGAATAAAATTTTATAAAATTTTGCCTACCGAGTGGCAAATAAAATTAAATCAAGTAAGTGTAACGAGAGTCCAGTTTAGTATGGCGTCAGGAGGAATGGTTCTTAGGTCCGGTAAGAAGAAAAACAAAATGGCGGAAAGTGAGCGGAGAGAAGTAAACCAAGTCACAGGAGAGGAGCTAGAGGAGTTCGCTAGGGAAGTCGAGAGGTTAGAAACACCGACGAATATGGGAATTCTTCTAGCAAATAAAGGATTTAGTTCGCGAGGTAGAGGTTTTTCGCGAAATAAAAATTCGGGAGTAGGAAATCGTTTCACTCTTAACGAAGAGGACCTGTCACTTGGAGCGTTGAGAGGTAGGGGGGAGGAGTTTGCTAGTACAAAGAGACGAACACTCGATTGGGACTATACAGGACTCCCAGACTCTAATGAAATTAGGGAACTAGGAGCAATACCTAAAACTATAATACTACTAACAACTCAAACTCTGAAAAATACTCAGAGATCGCTCGTGTGAGAGACTCTGACAGACCAAGACAAGAAAGGAGTTTAGACTCTAACATAACATCGAAAAAATGTATTCTCGAATAAAAAGTAAAGACAATTTAACCCGCGAAGACTTAGACCAAATGCGAGCAGCGAAAGATGCGATGGATTATTATCTTAAAAAACTAGAAAATGAATATGTAAGATTAAAAGAAAATAATCCAGACGTAGAGAAGGAAGATAGGCAATCGGTTCGATTAATTGAATTTAATGAGAATAGAGCCGAAATAGGGAACCCGAATAGAGAAAATATAAGATCGAAATATTTGACAGAAACGGCACGAAATTGGGAAAGCGAAGATAGAGAACCGTTCATGGATAGGTCAAGCATAAATAGATCTCGTATGTTGTATGCGCAAGAGAGATCGGCGCGTAGATCTTTAACTATGTGAGATGAGAGATGATAGACAAGATATCGAACCACCCCAAAGGAGGGATACAATCCCAGCCACGTACAGTGCCCTGCATTAATGCCTTCTCCCTAGTTACTTTTCATTTTTTCAAAGTCGGCATCACTCTATATATTCGTTGAATCGTGCTGTGTAATGAATGCAGATGAAGTCGCCTCAGGAATTCCAACTTTCAAAACAAGCAGTAAACTAAACCTAAAAGGGTTGCTAAAAGTTTAAAAAATGCATTTGCTTTTTTAAAACTTTAAAAATATATTGTAAATTAAAACTGGAAATTAAAAACAAATATGAATTATATTCACGAAGAAGTCGCAGTGTTACCAGAGTTGAAAAAGTAGGTTGAGGTTATTGTGTTAGGTTATATAATTGTTAATAATTATGATTGCCTTTTTTACGCACATTTATAAAATATGTCCACTGCGAGGTATTTTATCTATTTTCTCTCGATCTCGATCACTTCTGCTGATCTATGAAGAAAATGTTAGAAATACTCGCTGCCCAGGATATCATAATGTTCGTGATTTTGCTACTATACGTTTCTAAATTTTTTCTAAACTCTTTGCCTATTTCTTTTTTAGAGTATGTTAATATTATCTAATATTATTATATATTAATATAATATAATATTATATATTATTATATTAATATTATCAAAAGTTATTTTTATAATGTGCGTAAATTTATTGAATTTAAGAAATTAGAATTTAAAAACGAAATCTGCTATTAAATGTTTGTATCAAATGACAATTAACCTGTCATTCATATTAATTAATATTTTCTCCAGATGCCAGACATGGTTTTCCCGAATTTTCCAAATTTACAATTTGCTTGTGCAGAAGCATAGACGGAATCTAAATAATATCAATTTTTAATCGCAAGTTTAAAAAATTGATTTTACTAAGACATTTCTTAATCATGATTAAAACTTTAATCTGTCAGTCATCAGTTTGAAAAAAAATTAAATCCTTTGATTGTGGACCTTTACAACTGACTAAATGGAAACAATGTCAGGTTTTGAAATTGAGGAAACCGAGGAGCGCATAAATGTCGAAAAATTGAAACGAAAGGACCAAATCATATTCTATACAAACTTTGAAGAATCGTAGCTTGTTCGATCAAAATGGTAATTGACAATTAATAGAAGTTAATTTATTAGTAGAAGTTGTCGATTGGTAATCCCAAGTCTTAATAGTTTGAAGAAGTGTTTTATATGGTAGTTTTAATTCGTTTCAATTTTGCAGATGATAAAAAAACAAGTGGAGCGGGTTAAGAAAGTGATAAAGAAAGTGGGAAGAAAAAGTATTTAAAGTGAGAAGCGTTCAAAAATTGGAGAAGTTTATTTTATTTTTTTACTTCGAAAAATTAAATAAAACACAACCAGTAAACATTAGAAATGAACTTTTATTAAATAATAAGAATAATTCGGGAAATCACATTTAATGAGTGTAACATTTTGCACTTTTCTTCACATAGAAATAAAATAAAATTTAACTTGAAAATTTTTTATATGTCGTGAGATAAGCGAGATTACTTGCTAATTCTTTCTCCTCTTCACTCTGGGTATTTGCAGCTTTATCAAGAATGGTCCCGAATTTTACCATCGTCTAAACGACACTCGCATTTATCACAAATTCGGACACAAATATCTTCAACGAAAATTTGCCTTCAGGGAATCAAAATTTCAAGATATTCGAGTAAGTTTTTTATATGCTTCAATTAGAATATTTTATATTTCAAATTTTTATAATGTGCGTAAATTTATTGAATTTAAGAAATTAGTATTTAAGAACGAATTCTTATATTCAATTTTCGTATTAAATTACAATTAACCTGTTATTGATATTAATTAATACTTTACATTTTCCAGACACAACCGAGCCCTCGAAATCCCCCATATGCCAGACATGGTTTTCCCGATTAATATTTTATTCTTAAAACGTAAAGATGATGCTATGTTGTAATTTAATGCTCTGGATGCTTTAAAACGTGTTTCCATTGTAATTTGATGAAGGTGATTAATGTAAAATGATTAAAGCTAAAAAACCTGAAGACTGAACGAGTGATGAAAGAGCATTTTTTTAAATACTCGCATGCTTAAAATGGCGTATTTACCAACCATGTAATTTGATTTGAAAGGTTGGATGAAATAAGTATTTGAAAATAAAATTAATTTTATTTGTAATTAAGAATAATTAATTAAATTGTTACCGAGATAATATAAAATATAAGTTATAAAATTTATTTATTATACTTATACATTAATGTAATGTTATTTAATGTTATTTATTTATTTAATTTTGTTTAAAATTGTTGTAGTTCATGCTTTTCTGATCATAAGAGTTATCTTATTAATTATATTGTGAAAATGGAGCGATACGTCAATGTTTTCGTGTCGTAAAAGTAAAATTTTTAGATCTTCGATTTTTTGTTTTTACCACGAATTTATCAGTTGGGAATACCGTGCAGTATGTAAAACTTGTTCTCCAGATTATTATGAACATATGTGGAACACAAAATGAATGTACTTTTATCTTATATGGATGTTATTTAAATCGAAAAATGACAAATGACGCCGGGGTAATTCGTGCCATGAGCCCCCGGGGTATTTCGTCACACATATTTCATTTGCAATGTTCCTATTCTTTACACATAAAGTGAGCAGTGAGCCTAATGACGCTAGCGTACTAACCACAAAATATTTCAATTCTGATGATGACTAAATACTGTCTGTTCAACGAGAGCGTGTTCACGATACTTTGAAAACTATTGGAGATTTTTGAATGTTTTTTTTTTAATTAAAGGTCGTTCAAGGGACTAATGCGCAATTACTTAATAAATGGTCCAGTCCACATCGTTGTCCAGAATGGCCTGGCAACTTTTCGACATGCTTTCAGCGTAGTCCGTTGGTAAATCTAGCCATGTTTTCTTGATTTTTTGCGACAGCTGTTTTAGGGTGAATGCACGCTTTTCGGCAAGCTTCTTCTTCAAAATGCTCCAGACATTCTCGATCTGCTCCAAACATCTTTTTAGCAGACCTTAGAAGATCACGTTTATATATTTCAAGCATTTTCTGAGCATTGAGGTTCTCGCTGAAGAGCTCTAAACATACAAAACCCTAGTTGTTACTCGAGATTTGCCACTTTCGGGAAGGTCGTCGACTGTTTTATCAACTTTATACCGCTCAACCCACTTCACAATGAACGACTTTGACATTCTCAAGTATTTAGTAGCCGCTGTAACGAACATTTTTGGTCTTTTGAATGGTAACACAAGAAGACGGCTTCAAATCGTTTAGCGTAAACGGAACTCATTTTCACTCGCGTGCGTTCTCTTGGAGGGTTTGAGCGATACGAAGCGGCATAATAAACGCACATTAGTCCTTTAAACGTCCTTTAATTTAAAAAAAAACCGTTAAAAGATATCCAATAGTTTTCGAAATATCGCGAACACGCTCTTGTTGAACAGACTGTATTATGAGTTCTAGTTTATTAAATCAATAAAGTCATTATGATGTTCAATAAAACAATAGATTTTAGTATTACAATTCATTATGTACAGTATTAGATTGATTTTATAGTACAGTTCATTATATACAGTTGATTGAAAACAGTGTCATGAATTGACCCATACTCCGTCACGATTTACCCCGGTATCGAGGTAATTCGTGACACCAGACATGGTCAGACATTTTATGTTCTATCTAAAATCCATATGATAGAAAAGACACAAAAAATTTTTTTTAACAAACTAGAGAGTTCAACCAGTAAAAAACCATAGCTTATATTTTTTTATTTATAATAGTGCACTCAGGAAAAACTTGCAAACTCAAAATGTCACGATTTGCCTCGGTCTCCCCTACTTTTAGTATTATTTATATTCATTATTCTTTTTTATAAATTTCTTTATATTATCCATTTCCCGTTTTCATTCCGTCTTCAAAAATATTTTCCGATCATTAAACTAAAAAATGTCAAGCTTTCAAACAATCTAACAATTCAAAGCATCTAATATTAAAAGTTAAAACATTTAAATTAAAAATAATATTAGGTGCGCAACTTTGCTTCCTCCGTTTTCCGATAGATGACTGCAGTGGTAAGTGTCGGTTGAAATAGGCTGGTCAAAAATTTTATACAGCAAGCTTGGACATCTGTCAACATAACGACAGCACCACATTAGTGAATTTCTGTTTGCATCAGAAGGGTATTCTCGATCGAAGATGTCAGTTTTCGAGCCAAATTCTCGTCATTTGCGGGAAGTGTTGATTTTCTGCTTTCATTTGAAGAAAGCTGCGACTGAGGCTCATCGAATGCTCTCAAGTGCTTATGGTGAGGCTGCTCTTAGTGAAAGAACGTGTCGTGAGTGGTTTCAACGCTTTAAGAGCGATGATTTTGATGTCGAGGACCGAAATGGCGGCGGAAGAGAAAAAATTTTCGAAGATTCCGAACTGGAGGTATTACTTGCTGAAGACTCGTGCCAAACGCAAGAAGAATTAGCAGAATCATTGGGAGTCACTCGACAAGCAATTTCGAAACGCCCCAAAGCCATGGGAATGATTCAGAAGCAAGGAAATTGGGTTCCATACAAATTGAAGCCGAGAGATGTTGAACGGCGTTTTTTTTCTTGTGAACAGCTGCTTCAAAGACAGAATCGGAAGGTATTTTTACATCGGATTGTAACTGGCGACGAAAAATGGGTCCACTACGATAATCCCAAGCGCAGAAAATCATGGGGAATGCCCGGACATGCCTCCACATCGACGCCCAGACCGAATATTCACGGTGCCAAGGTTATGCTCTGCATTTGGTGAAACCAGCTCGGTGTTGTGTATTATGAGCTGTTGACACCGAGTGAAACCATCATAGGGGATCGGTATCGAACGCAATTGATGCGTTTGAGCCGAGCATTGAAGGAGAAACGACCACAGTACCAAGAGAGATACGATAAAGTTATCCTGCAACATGACAATTCTCGGTCACATGTTGCAAAACCCGTCAAGACATACTTGGAAACCCTAAAATGGGAAGTCTTATCCCACCCGCCGTACTCTTCAGACATTGCTCCTTTCGACTACCACTTTTTCCGATCGATAGCACATGGCCTAGCTGAGCAGCATTTCCATTCTTATGAAGAAGTCAAAGAATGGATCGATTCGTGGATCGCCTCAAAAGACGCATCGTTTTTTTGAGATGGTATCCGAAAATTGCCCGAAAAATGGCAAAAAGTAGTGGCTGGTGACGGACAGTACTTTGAATCATAAATAGGTAATCACTTTTTAAGAATAAAGCCTCAAATTTTGGAAAAAATCGGCTGAAGCAAAGTTGCGCACCTAATAATATATGTTTGCTGATTATCAAAAATGTTATTGTAACCGCTTCAAAATTATATAATAGTTAAAAATTAAACATAAAAAATTCATATCAAGTTTAAAATTGAATAAATTGTATTTTGGGAAACTTAAAAAATGACCCAATCTAAAAACTGAGAATCAATGCAAAAATGATTGTCCATTGAAAAAAGGCTTGGCTCAATGTAGTGTTTAAAATACTTGAAAAAATAGGTATTTCCAGTTCTGGCGATGAGGCATATTAATTCTGATGTTTTTCGATGTATTGAATTCGAATTAGCTGTCAGAATTGATCCCTGACGTCCTTTAACACTAATCTCTAAAAAAAAACTCAATAAATTGATATAAAATTGTGATATACTGCCTTGAAGGCTGATTTTTTTTAAGGCCTGTATCAGCGAAGTCTCATTCTCACAATTGACGGGACCTTACCTCAACTTACCTAACATAACCTAGACTCAACTAATCTAACCTAATCTGACCCAATATGACCTAATCTGACCTAATCTGGTTGACGGCATGTCGAAGAAATGGACTAAATATCTTCAGTTTGATTGGACTCAGCCAGTATGGATCCGTTGCCCACCGTCACCACGTGGAGGTACCCTGGTTACAGGCACAAGCGAAAAATGCTAAAAAGGTTGTGAAAGGGGAAGAAACGAAGGCGAAACCCTTTGCATCGATCCTTTGAAAAGAAAAGTACTCGATATAGTGGAAAGCAATCAAACTGAAGACATTTAGTCCATTTCTTCGACATTCCGTCAACCAGATTAGGTCAGATTAGGTCAGATTAAGTCAGATTAGGTTAGATTAGGTGAGTCTAGATTAGGTTAGGTAAGTTGAAGTAAGGTCCCGTCAATTGTGAGAATGAGACTCCGGTGATGTAGGCCTTAAAAAAATCAGCCTTCGAGGCAGTATATCACAATTTTATACCAATTTATTGAGTTTTTTTTAGAGATTAGTGTTATACGACAACGTCAGGGATCAATTCTGACAGCTAATTCGAATTCAGTGCATCGAAAAACATCAGAATTAATATACCTCATCCCCAGAACTGGAAATACCTATTTTTTCAAGTTTTTTGAGGTTAGGGCGAAACGCTGACGTGTAGGGCAAATTCTGACTTCGGATTCGGATTCAGCGCATCAAAATACATAGAAAGACATTGGTCGCAACCCCAGATCACGACACTTTTTTTTTGTGTGGCTGTGTAATTTAATTACACTAAAAATATTTAAAAATATGTCAAAGCCAACTTAAACAATTAAAAAAGATAACAAGTATAATAGTAACTATTATTCGTGAATTTTTTACGTTTTATTTTGAAAATAGTCCAATTTTAATAATTGAAAATAGATAAATTAGAGATTGTCGACATTCAAACGCCTGTATTTTTAAAGTGTCTAGCTATTAATTTTAAACATTTTAAAATTAAAACTAGCTGTAAAGTTGTATATCGACTTTCATTTGAAGATTTATAATCTTGGTATATAGTTGAATAACTATGCAAAATTTCATTTTATCTCTACGCGTTTTCCTTTTTTGGAAACTGGATTCTGTCACCATTACAAAGCTTCCTCTAAGAGAAAGCAAAATACATACTATTTTTTAATTTCATTAAATTCAAAATTCCACTCTCCACTTTACTCAACAAAAATTTTAAATACATATTTTTTCACTCTGTAGCACTAATCTTCTTTCAAATATAAGACTCCGTACAGAGCGAAAAAATATTTAGTTTCGATACTTTTTGCAATAAAACGAAGAAGTAAAAATCTGAATTTAAAATTTAATATTTTCATTTTACTTAAAAAGTATTTGAATTAGATTTTTTCTAGCTCTGTGCACATAATTCTAGTTAAAAATTGATTAATTCTGTAGCGGGAAAAAACTCCTATTTTAATATTTGTTAAGTAAAATGAAGAAATCGAATTTTTAGATTGAAACTTGGCTTCAACACCCTTAAAAAAATTGTTTTATAAATTTATATTCGAATGAGTGAATAAGAGCTTCTGTGAGGACAGACAAACCACTTTACTCTATTATAATTATTAATTATTAATATTATTATTATTACTAATTAATGAATTAATTAATAACTTTTAGAAAAGAATTGAGGTCGCATAATAGGCCAGTGGCAAGCAGGAATGAGAACTGCCGATATCGCCAACAGAAGAAAGAGAAAATCAAGAAAAACTGTAAATCTTTGGTTTCGCAAATATCGACAGGGTGGAATGGAAACGCTTCGTGATCATCGTCGTAACAACAAACGTCCACGAAAAACTACTCCGGAGCAGGACGAGTTGATCCGAGAATTTTTTACAGAATTGAATCCCTTCGAAACAACAGCATCTTTTGTCAATCGAGTCGCTACAAGGGATGTTAGTGAGTCGACAATTCAAAGACGATTGAATGAAATGCAATAATATAACTGTCGTCCTGCAAAGAAATGCGAACTAACGGAAGACCATCGACTGCAGCGTATTGCATACGCCAACAATTATGTCCATCAACCAGAAGAATTTTGGAGAAACACGGTTTTCATGGACGAGAAGACTTTCTCCAGTGCTAAAGATGGTCGTCTACGAGTGTGGAGACCTAAAAATGGCAAACTCGATCCGCAGTACGTCATCCATGAACAGTACAGTGATAGAATAACTTGCGGCTTCTGGGGATTTATTACAGCAATCGGAGTAGGCGAAATTCGCGAAATTCCCGGAAGACTCAATGCGGTGCAATATGTAGAAATATTGGAGAATGTTCTTTTACCCCACGCTCGTCAGACGGTCCCAGTTGAGCAGTATCCACGAATAAAAATTATTTAATACAATAGCTCCGTCCACACACCATACATCGATCGTGCGTGGTTCCAAAATCATCCAGAACTCATCGTGCTCCCTCATCTCCCAAAATCGCCGGATCTAAACCCAATAGAAAACATGTGGGCTATGACCGTGAGATCGTGGCGATCAGGTCAAAATCGCAATCGAGAAACAATAATAAACCACGTCCATCAGAGTTGGGAAAATCTGAGGGAAAGACCAGAGATTGTTGAAAAATGCATTAATTCAATGCCGAGACGCCTGCACAGTGTTATCGACAGCAACGGTTATTGGACGAAATATTAATAAAATTAATAATCTTTAGTCGTTCTTGTCTTTTGATAAATTTTAATAAATGCGTTATTGTCAGTGTTTTTTTTAAGCTTTGGTTTTTATGTTTATTTTTTTTAAACTTTTATTATTTTATATTTAACCCGATTAGTTTATCGCTTTCTTGGCACCTTATTTGTTTATCGTAGATCGTTTCCACACAAGCCATTTTCAAACGTTCAATTATTATCAATACAAAAAGAAAAAATATTTAAACTGATGACTGACCCATTAAAATTTTATTTAAGTTAAATTGATTTTGCCATTCGAAACACGTTCTAAAGCATCCAGAGCATTAAATTACAACATAGCATCATCTTCATGTTTCAAGAATAAAATATTATTTGGGAAAACCATGTCTGGCATATGAGGCATTTCGAGGGCTCGGTTGTGTCTGGAAAAAGTAAAATATTAATTAATACAATATCAATAACAGGTTAGTTGTAATTTAATACAAAAATTGAATAGCAGAATTCGTTTTGAAATTCTAATTACTTAAATTCAATAAATTTACGCACATTATAAAAATTTGAAATATAAAATATTCTAACTGAAGCATTAAAAACTTACTCGAATATCTTGAAATTTTGATTCCCTGAACGCAAATTCTCGTTGAAGTTATTTGTGTCCGAATTTGTGATAAATGCGAGTGTCGTTTACATGATGGTAAAATTCGGGACCATTCTTAATAAAGATGCAAATACCCGGAGTGAAGAGCAGAAAGAATTAGCAAGAAATCTCGCTTATCTCACGACATATAAAAAATTTTCAAGTTAAATTTTATTTTATTTCAACGAATGTATAGTGATGCCGACTTTGAAAAAATGAAAAGTAACTAGGGGCAAGGCATTAATGCAGGGCCCTGTACATTAAATTGTTTCTCAAGTTGAATCTGGTCCCGATTCTTTCCGTTGTGCTCTTTAAGACTCATGACCTTGAGACGTGAGCTAGTTGTTCTTTTCATCATCATTGTTGGTTTGAAAAACGCGAACTGGCGCAGCAAAAGTTTGAGTTACATTATTTGAATAATTGTAAAGATTTTCGAGGCGTAGTTTCGTGGTTAGAGACCAGACCACGTCACAACATATACATACGGTCCTGACTGGTGACGTACTATAAGAGTGCTTGCTTGATCCATTTTAATTTCGCTCGATTTTAGACATTCTACCCCCGAGAGGTGCCGTGGATCGGTAGATGAGTGTATTAATAAAATCATTTAAACTTGTCAATACATTCATCCTCCGATTGACGGCCACTCGAACTACGGCCGTTTTCACGCCAGTGCTCTCAAACGGGGCTCCATGAGCGCGCAGAGTGTGTTCGCTTCCCGCTGGAGAAATTCTGCAATTGGCTGTAATCTGGCGCGCTATTCAAAATCGAATTAAATTAATTCAATTTTGAATTGCGCGCGTAAAATTTTAAGCAATGGGAGAAATTCTCCAACAGTAAGCGAAAATAATGCGCGCGCAGGGAACCCTGTTTGAGAGCACTGTTTTATGCTTGACTGCCTCCGCCCTCCGAGTGTCCGTTGATAGCATACAAAGAAATGCCACGCTTGAAGTGACCTCGAACTGTCAGTGCAGGTGCCATACTGCGTAGCCTGCGTAGTATATAAATTAGCGAATCTGAGCACGAGTTCAGAGTGGTTCAGAGTTCTTTTGGTTAATTAGAGTATTTTCATAAAATAAAAAAACATGGCGTCCAATAACTTTAGTTAAATTATAACCTTTAGTTAAATATGATTACACTGGTCAACAAAATGTGACCTATGTGCTCATGGAATAAGATATGTCATTTCCAGAGTAGTTTTTTGTGCTGAATCCGAATCTGGCTTCCATTTCTCTCCAGCACGTCAGGTTTTCGAGATTTTTTGAATCAAAATTTTTTTTGAAAAATCACAAATCATGAGATAAAAGGTTGAAAAAATTTTTTCAACTAAAAGAAATAGATGATTTCAATGTGTTTTTTAATGCCGAATCCAACGGTGTGCTTGTTTTTTTGATATCTTGTACGGTTGCCGAGATAATCGAAAAAAACGGAGAAAAAACGCAAAAAAAAGTGGTTTTATAAAAAATTAAATATCTTGCTTAAAAAATTTTTTTTTCGTTTTCCTGGCTCTATTCTCTTTGTTTTTTAAATAAACGGAAATTTAAAAAAATTCAGGGTTCAGGCTATTACGGTTCAAAAGATACTCCGCAGAGAAGTTCTCTCTTTCTACAGAGTTGCCAGTTTGACGGCTTTTCGATCATCATGATCACGGCTTTTCATCATCACGATCACGGCTTTTCATCATGATGAGCATTTCGATCATCTCTTCAATTTTAGTTTTCCTACTTCTTGGAGAGAACCTCTAAACCATTTTCATAATTGTGATTTTGTGTTTGACAGATGTTAAAGGCTACTCCTCGAAATGCAAGAACTCCATAATTTACCCTAATGTTTCTTCCGTGACGAAAGCTCCGTATGACCGTAAAGAGTATCTCCCGGCTAATTCCACGAAACGCAAAGTAGAAGAAATTAATTATTCTGATGAAAATCAATCAATGGAACATGAACCGACCAGAAATTTGCCACAATTATTCGACCAAAAAGAATTAAATAATTTGATAAGAGACCTAAATTTATCTAAAAATGAGGCTGAAATCTTGGGCTCTGGACTCAAGGAAAAAAATTTGTTTAAAAATGATGTAAAAATCTCCCATTATCGAAATCGCCACTAATATGAAAGAGTCCTATGATGTCATGAAACTTTTACTTTGCAAAATAGATTACAAGCTACATAAATGGTTTATTTGTGGTGATTTCGAAGTAATAGGAATCCTCCTCGGATTGCAATCTGGTTATACAAAATATTCTTGCTTTCTATGCAACTGGGACAGCAGAGTACGAGACCAAAATTACAACGTTAAAGTTTGGCCAGCGCGACAGACGTTAGAACCTGGAAAGATGAACGTTTCTCAAAAGTCACTAGTTGATTCCCAAAAGATCTTTCTACCAGGATTACATATAAAGCTCGGGATCGTGAAAAAATACATCAAAGCGTTGCATAAGAACGGAGAAGCAGGTTTTCTTTTTTTGAAAATGAAATTCCCTAAGCTTAGTGAAGCGAAAATTAGGGAGGGGGTTTTTGATGAACCACAAATCCGACAACTGATGCTGGACTGTGATTTTGAAAAGAGCTTGACTGAACTTGAGAAACGAACATCGTTTTCAGTGAAAGTTGTTGTTAACAATTTCTTAGGAAACAGAAAATCCAGAAACTACAAAAACTTGATCGATAAGATGTTGGAAAACTTCCAGGAAATGAAGGTGAACATGTCGCTAAAAATTCACATGATGCACTCACACTTGGACTTCTTCCCAGAAAATATGGGAGCAGTTAGTGATGAACATGGTGAAAGATTTCATCAAGATATCGCTACAATCGAGAAGAGGTACCAAGGTAAGTGGAGTGTGAACGCTTTAGCGGACTACTGTTGGAATCTCATTACTGATGAAATAAATGCTCAACATCGTCGAGCATGCAAGAGGAAAAGTTTCTAATGATAAGCAGCGATTTATCATAATTTTCCGACAAGAGCTAATAATTGTTAGCTCTTGAATTAGCAATTGAATCGTGATGCAATAAAACACTAGACACAGTACAATGATTCGCTTCAAGTACGTGTAAGCCGTCAAACTGGCAACTCTGTAGAAAGAGACAACTTCTCTGCGGAGTATCTTTTGAACGGTGATAGCCTGAACCCTGATTTTTTTAAATTTCTTTGTAATTAAAAAACAAAGAGAATGGCACGTGGAAAACTCAAAAAAAAATTTTTTTTAACAAGATATTTATTTTTTTATAAAACCACTTTTTTCGCGTTTTTTCTCCGTTTTTTCGATTATCTCAACAACCGTACAAGATATCAAAAAAACAAGCACACCGTTGGATTCGGCATTAAAAAACGCATTGAAATCATATATTTCTTTTAATTGAAAAAATTTTTTACAACCTTTTATCTCACGATTTGTGATTTTTCAAAAAAATTTTGATTAAAAAAATCTCGAAAATCTGACGTGCTGGAGAGAAATATAGGCCAGATTCGGATTCAGCACAAAAACTACTCTGGAAATGACATATCTCATTCCACGAGCACATAGGTCACATTTTGTTGACCAGTGTTACTAATGTTAGTTCACTAATATTGTTGAAAAATAAGATAAAGGTTATAATTTTTAAAAAACGCCCTGAATTAAATTAATTAAATTAATTAAATGCCCTGAACAAAATTAAGATAAAGGTTTATTAAGATATTTGTTTGTGAAAGAATTTCTGATATATGAGGTTGCATATTTCCTCATTTCTATCAAATCGGTGGCAACGTGTAATGTTGTTAGTATCAATAAAACGGTAAATGGATGTAAGAGTCGAAGAAAACTGTTTTTCTTGTTTAAAACGCTATGTTTGATTTATTTCACTTTCCATATAAAATTTTGATAGTATACATACATACATATATCGATTTAGCAAAAGCTGAGTACAAATGAAAATGTCATGTAAACTAAAATACAATATTTGATTAAAGATGAGATTCTGCAACAGTGAGATCCACATACAATTGTTTCATTCAATGAAGCCAATGTGTAAACAATATTTGCTATGGGAAAAAGACGCATAGATAGTGTTATTAATAAGGCTGGTGGAGTGCTATTAAGCCAGATTGGAGTAAGTAGTAAGTAAGGTACGATTAATTTAAGATCTCTATGGTGAAGTTGTCGAATGTGGTCTACAGAAGGATGTCCTCCTCCAGTTTTACATAGAGTTACAGGTCCCTCTGCCCACATTGTGTCCTCCTCGCTATGAAATACCTATATAAAAAAGTAATTTTAACAAAGTAAATAACTACTATTTAGTTGAAGTATGAAAGAACATGTCTCTCATTATGAGGCTGTTGGAGCGCTGTGGAACAAGAAATGAAAAAATTAGCTGTGAATTCGATCTCGGGTGTAACATTTAACAAATAATAAAAGCATAACTTCCTTAATATTCAATAAAATGAATTATAATCATACAGGTCAATCGATTCGTCTCGATACAAGGAATCTTTTTTTTTCTTTACATAAACTTTGAATTTTGATTATTTGAGAAGTTACAGTCGAAAAATAAATTTTACAAAAATTATAAATGTAGATAAAAATTTTTAAATTCAATATTTTGAGAAATCCTTCTGCACGTTTTAAGGTATTGATGGTCCTAATATATCCTTCAAATTGAATCAGTTTATCCACAATTGTCTTTAAGTTAATAGGGCGACAAAAAATGGTGTCACACACACACACACACACACACACACACACACACACAAAATTAATTAGAATGTTGTTTCAGACATTTATCAACTGCGGAAAGTTTAATTAAGGGGTTACACCACCCTGGCGCGTGGGAAAATAGGTATAAAAATAAGCATTTTTTTTACGCAGTCATAAATTATTTAAAATAATTGTTATTATACATATGTACACAGTACTTTTATGTATAATTTGAATCACTGACAAATTTAAAAAATTTTAAAATGGCGGAGATATGAGCCAATGAGTAGGATCATTTTTTGAAAATCCTTGTTGATGGTGTACCTAGTTAGAAAGGTAATCGCTATCGTGTGACGTAGGGAAAAATAATTTTTTAATTTTTTGTAGAAATGGCAACTGTTTAAACAAAAATTTCTCATTTTTATAAAAATTTTAAGTTTAAAAAATTCATAACTTATGAACAGGGCACCCAATCAAAAAAATCCTAAGTCACACGATAGAGAATAGTACAAAGAACATTTGTTTAAAATTTTAACAAAATCGGTTGAGTAGTTCATGAGATATCATGAACACCAGTTTGAAAAAATTAGTTTCGAGAAAAACGCAAAAGAAAAAACAGTACGGCGCTAATGAGACCAAGTCGCGAAAAGCTGGCTAGAACTATAAAATGTTCATAAATGGGCCAAATTCCGTTATGCACTGGTTTTTGAGGCCACTGACTACGAAACCGGTGTCAAAAATTTTTAAAACAAAATGGCGGATCCAAAATGGCGGACGAGTATGCTAAATAAATTTTTGATTATTTTCAAAATTGGTATGAAACGGTTTTTGAAGTCGCTGATTACGACTCCGAAGTGAAAATTTTAAAAAATGGCGGATCCAATATGGCGGACGAATTGATTACAAAATTGTTTATAAAATTTGTTTATAAAGTAACAAATTGTTTATTGTCTTTCATGAATTTAGTTAAAAAACGGTTTTTATCTTGATATACGCCCAGGCGCAAAAATCCAAACGACATTGCTACCTCGGAAATAAATTTAAGATAAAGAATAAAAATAATTTTATAACTAGAATAAGAATTAGGAATAATTTTTTTGAATAATTCAGAGGGCAAGTGGAAAGAATCTTCGCCT
>CAJFCO010017990.1:28326-42392 GCA_904066015.1 Synergus gifuensis | reverse complement strand
AGGCGAAGATTCTTTCCACTTGCCCTCTGAATTATTCAAAAAAATTAGTCCTAATTCTTATTCTAGTTATAAAATTATTTTTATTCTTTATCTTAAATTTATTTCCGAGGTAGCAATGTCGTATGGATTTTTGCGCCTGGGCGTATATCAATCTATAAATTATGCGTATTTAGTGCGAATCAATCTATGAATCACTGTCCATCCCCTTGAGTCCATTTTCACTCACTTATTTGTTTTTAAAAAATTCAATAAATTTTTAATCAATTGCTAACTTTCCCGGATAGGTGCTTCATTTCTTCTAGGTATTTGGGATTGAATCCAAGTATTTTTCGAAACCCTATACTCTTCAAAAGAAAAAATTCTTTTTTTCATTTTTGATATTAAGTATAAAAAATTATATAAAATTTTTTCTTCAAAATCTGGATCAAAATTTTTGCGTGGAATTTTATTAGCTTTCATTTAAAAAAAAACGTTCAAATCGGCTCAGAAATGGCTTCACAATATAAATTTTCCCGCGAAACTGTTTATGAACCCACTGTGGGTCCGAGCGGAACCTGAGCTTCAGTGACGCCTTCACTTCTAATTGCTGTTACTTCAGAAATAGTTTGAATTTTGAAATTATTGAACGCTTAAAATATTCTTAAAAGTATATAAAATTTATCTAAACAAGAAAAAAAAATCGATTTTTTGAAAATCTCATGGTGGTGTAACCCCTTAAATCATTTTAAAAATATTGGAAAATGTAACCTCTGCAAAGCTTCCTCTATGGAAGGACTCGATGGAAGGACCCATCAAACAATGTATCTTTATGAATTTTTCATCTAAAGTAAATCATGAGGTAGGAATTTGACTTATTCTACATGAAAATTTTTTTCTTTTCAAAACGCTCCAAAAGCCTTAAATAAAATAAAAATGATTGAAGGGTCGCCAAGCATAAGGGCGAAATTCCTGAAATTCGTTCAATGTGGAAGTACGATTTGTTTTTTATTTCAACTTACAGTACTACAGTCTGTTAAACAAGAGCGTGTTCGCTATATTTCGAAAACTATTGGGATTTTTGAACTTTTTCTTTTTTAAATTAAAGGACGTTCAAAGGACTAATGCGCGTTTATGATGCCGCTTTGGTATCGCTCGAACCGTCCGAGAGAATACACGCGAGTGTAAATGCTGTTTACGCTAAACGATTTGAAGCCGTCTTCTTGTGTTATCATCCAAAAGGACCAAAAATGTCCATCACAGCGGCTGCTAAATACTTGAGAAAGTCAAAGTTGTTCATTGTGAAGTGGCTTGAGCGATATAAAGTTGATAAAACAGTCGATGACCTTCCCGAAAGTGGCAAATCTCGAGTAATAACCAGGGTTTTGTATGTTTAGAGCTCTTCACCGAGAACCTCAATGCTCAGAAAATGCTCCAAATATATCAACGTAGTCTTCGAAGGTCTGCTAAAAAGATGTTTGGAGCCGATAATGCCGATTGGATCTTGCATCGAAAGATGCAGAAATAGATCCAGATGCAGATGCAGAAACAAACAGAATGCAAAACAAACAGATGCAGAAACATCGAAGCCGCCTCTGCACCGCTCGGTAAGCGGAAAATGACATCACAATCTTGGACTGGCCATCACAGTCCCCAGATGTAAATTCAATCGAGAATTTTTGGAGCATTTTGAACAGGATGCTAGCCAGAAAGCGTGCATTCACCCTAAAACAGCTGTCGCAAAAAATAAAGATTTACCAACGGACTACGCTGAAAGCACGCCGAAAAGGTGCCAGGCCATTCTGGACAACGATGGGGATTGGACAATTTATTAAGTAATTGCGCATTAGTCCTTTAAACGTCCTTTAATTTAAAAAAAAAACGTTCAAAATTCTCCAATAGTTTTCAAAATATTGCGAACACGCTCTTGTTGAACAGACTGTAGATGACAAGAAATTATCACGTGCAGCCAGTACAGGATCTGCTAAAAAGACGAAATTGCTTATGCAAAAATGTCAAGACCTCACATTAAAAGTATCATCTCCACTAATGTCCACTTGCGGCATACAATCTGCTAAAGAAAACAAAGTCGAACAATTGCAAGAGGTAAAAGGGAAGATTTAGAAAAATTAATCTTCAATAGAAAATACTTAAATTGACTTTGAATGTACATTTATTAATTTCTTTACCGGTATGAATATTATGTTCTAGAAAGAGAAAAATTTTTAAAATACAGGCGAAGTAGATAAGATTACATTGAATGATAAGAAAAATGAAACTCTGGAAAAAGTTGATGATGATTTGAATGAATTAAATGAATTTGTACTGTTAAAATACATTTTTCTAATAATAAATAAAAACCTATTACGTAACTGGATTGTAATTTTGTAACGGGCAGTATTGTCGCCCGTTGCATATTTCTATCTCATAGTCCGTCGCAGTCCGCTGACGTTACAGACAGGGCGGGGCGAGATTCTCTCGCCGACCGGTTCTCCCCACCGTTCGATTACGTAACGAACAATGCTTAAATGGAGCAACACGAGCACTGGTCAGTCAGTCAGTGCTGCCAGATTGCGCCATTTATCGCGAATTGGGCTACTCCAGAGGCTCTGTTCGCGACTGAAATCGGTGATTTGCGACAAGTCGCAAATTGGGCTTCTTTAAATGCAAGAAACTCGTGAATTGGGCTACTTTGGTCGAGATTCGCGATATTTTGCAACTGGATGCAATCTGGTGCGTGATTTAAAATCGATTTAAATTAATTCGGTTTTGAACCGTGCGGGCGTAAAATTTTGACCAATGCCAATGGGAGAATTTTTCCAGAGGTACAGTGGTACAGAGTCTGTAGCACAGACTCTGTTCGACTATTACTCTCAGTTACTCTTTAATCCAGTTTTCACTTCACGGTTCATTTCGCTGTCATTCGATTCACCATGCTTCAAACGCTTTAAAGTTTAAACGCAAACGTCGCAAACTTATACCGCAGTAAATATGGCGGACACAACATTTACAAAACCTCGTGTTGCGAACATGAATTTTTCATTAATCGCGCGACAAAGTACATTTACTATTTTCATACATTTTTTATTAATATTTTCAACATGTCTAAAAATCAATGCCGACTTCTGCACTCTGATTAGAAGAGGTGTTACCACTAAGACGCCAACATCAACCGAAATTACAATTGCGAATCGCAATTTACTCGTCTTTTGTTTCCACAACCGGTATGAGAAAGCACGTGCGTGTAATCGATGGGACAGTAAAGTTCAGTTGAATTTTTTGCTTGGAAAATATATTGATGTGTTATTTGTGATGGGAAAATACGGAAAGTACTTGAAGAAGTATCAAGCAGCGTGGGAAAAGGAACTTGCATTAAAAGGTAAATTCCGAAAAGTATATAGCGGACATAACTACTTAACCTGTACACTCTTCTTTCATTTATATGGTTTTATTTGTACGTTAATTACACAAATTTAATTCAAGGCTGGATTCAACCTAACTCTGAGGAGAATATATTTAATAAAGTCGAGCTAGAGGCGTACTGCAAAGTATGCTCCCAGGTCCTCAGAGAAGATCATTCTGATTTATTAAAACATGCCAACACACCAAAGCATAAAGCAAATGCAATTAAATTTTACGGGACCAAGCAAAAAAAAATATAAAACTTTGGTTTGTTACTTTATCGTCTATTATCTATTTTATCTGAAATGTGGAAAAAGTTTTATGTAAATGTACCATAACATAACCTGTAAAATAACTGCGTTCAACTGGAAAAAGTCAAAACTTTACTAAATATAGTGGATTTACAAATTTTTAGAAATTTACCTCTGAAAGTAGGAAATAATTTGAGTAATATTATTTCCTACTTTCAGAGGATGTAAATTACCAAAAAATTGTAAAACCACTACATTTAGTAAAGTTTTTACTTTTTCCAGCTGGAAATTCACTACTTTGAACGCAGTTATTTTACAGGTTATAATACAATTACAAAAATGCATTGTACGTATGTAAAATCATCGATTTATCTTAAATTCCAGGTGTTAAAATTATCACTGACGAACTGAAACGTGCGGAGATGAAGCTGGCTGTTTTTATAGTTACACATGCTTCCATCAAGGCTATCGACCACCTTGGAGAGTTGTTAAAGGATTTAGGGACAGGAAGCGTCCTTAAAAATGTTAAGTGCCATCGCATCAAATGCTCTCGTCTTGTTGACAGCGTAATTACACCAGTTTATCTGAAAGAATTGTTGGATGACAACGGGGATTCTCCATATTCTATTATAGTGGACGAGGTGACACATGTCTCAATTTCCAAATTTATGGGAGTATGCATCAGTTATTACGATAGAAAACGCCGTGAAATGGTGACAGACTTTCTTGGTTTGGTCCCTGTAACAGTTTGCACGGGAGAAGCATTGGCATTGGCCTTATTAGATTACTTGAGATCAATTGGTCTCGCCTATCAGAATATGACGTCCATTGGCACTGATGGTGCATCCAACATGTGCGGTGTGCACAACTCGTTCTACATCCACTTGAAAAAGGAAATCCCTAATTTGATGATTTTCAAATGCGTGTGCCACAGCGTTGACAAGTGCGCCGAGCACGCATTCAAATTTATTCCTGATCCAGTGTCTGATCTAATGAATGATACTGCTAACTGGCTCAATAGTGCAAAAAAATAGAATGAGTACGTGCAATACTATAAGGTAAGAGATAAGCGATATCAGTGCCTGAATATCTACGTCTAATGTCACATTTTTGTCCACAGACTATTCACGGTGGGAAGTCTTCTCATAGACTCATCTCCCTATCAAAGACTCGCTGGCTGGTCTGGGCACCCAGCTCAGATATCCTTCTTGATCAATGGTATGAGCTTCGTGGATTCTTGGCAATGAAAGGAGCCAAGATAAGAAAATATAATATAATTAAAATGAAAAATTAAAATTAAAAATATAATATCATTTGAGTTTTGAATATTTTTTGCACTCCTTTTTATTTCTGAGGTCTTTCTTTGCCGCTTGTTTGTTCCAGGGATATACCAAAGCTAAGGAGGTCTCTAATTTGTTCAATAGCAGTAACAAGCTGTACCTTCTTGCCCTGAAAAACATATTAAGTGGTGTTCAGAAGGTCTGCAAGGCTTTTGAGAGTACGTATGCTGACATCACGAAACTCTACTCCGATCTGCGAAGTCAAATCCTTGTTCTGGCTGGACGTATTCTGAAACCACAGAGTATAGCTCAGGTCATTCGCCCTGGAATGCTTCGAAACGACGAGGCAATGATGCTTAAAGAAGCCTTAAACTTTAATAACAAGCAAAACTTCTTAGCTCTGGACAGGATAAGTTTTGGTGATTTTTTCGCGAAGATCGCCCTCGCAGAGCAGATTCCAGCTGCTGATTTGAACAGGATCCAGTTTAATTGTGGGCAGTATATTTTTACACTTTGCAACGATTTGCTGGACAAATTGCCTTCTTTTCCATATTCAGCATCCGTGGGATTAATTATTTTTCCCCGTCTCTTTTTTTATCCCTCGCACAGATGAAAGACTCTACCGAGATAATCTTGAGTCCCAGTGGAACCTTTTAGGAACACTGACTCTTCGTGATATTATTGAGGATATAGATCCTGAAACAACCGTTCATGACATCCACATCATGCGTTTCTGGGCTTGCGTGCTGGAGATGAAAAATGCTGGAAGAGAGCATGCGTTTCGAGAGCTGGCCCAATTTGCTTTGATGTCTCTTACACTTCCCATCAGCAACGCTGCAATCGAACGCGTGTTCAGTGTTCTGAGTTGCATCAAATATCGGAGGCGCAATAAACTTCAGTTGCGCATGCTTGAGTCACTAATCAGAGTACGCGTGCATTTGAAGGTATCAATATTTTATATTTAATATCATCCCTAAAGGTGCAGTCCCATATGTGGGCAGAAAACGTCGGCGTAAAGCATAAACTCATGAGAGTAAAATAGACAGATAAATCTATTTGTCTCTTTCACTCTCATGATTTTCTGCTTTACGCCGACGTTTTCTGCCGACATGGGACTGTACCTTTAATCATCATTTTATATTTTTATGTTTAATCCTCGAATACTGATACTTGCAATTTTCCCATCAGGTAGATAGCCAATGCTGTATAAAGTTCGAACCATCCAAAGCCATGTACCTCTGTTTCACGTCAGATATGTACAAACAGCATGTGGAAAATGATCAACAGCTTCAGGCTGCAGTTCTCGATTCTGAGCTGGTAGAGGATAATTCCGATGATCTTAATTCTATGAACATTGATACAGTTGAGCAAATGGAAGATGGGACTCTTCAAGAAATTGACTTTGAGATAGTCGATGAAATTAATGCAGTGTACTTTAACGAAGATCTCTAGTAGTGCGCTTTGGTACTGAATAATTAAGAAAGAAGTGTGATTCTAATTAAATTGGTTCTATGTTATTATAATGATTTAACTGTGATTTAACTGTGATTAAAATATGATTCTGTGATTTTAATTAATCCAAACTTAAATTTAAAATATAATACATAATTGTAACGGGCAGTCTTGTCGCCCGTCACATATTTCTATCCCTCACTCGCTATCACTGTCGATTTACGTCACCGAGCGGGTGGGGCGAGATTCTCTATCAACCGGCTTCCCCTACCACCCGCCTGCTACTCTTCACGTAATTGCAAGTGCTTATAAGCAACGCACAAAGCAAGATTCGGCAGTTCGCTGGGGAGCAGCAAGTCTGCACTCAGCGAAACTCATCTGGTCTCTCTGCTAGCGGGCTACCACCATAGCAGAGCAACCAGGACCGTAACCTGGACGTCTTCTTCAGGGAAGATCCACTAGGTGTGCGACTGGCAGGCACCCCTACAGCCGTACATTTAACTAAAGGATTTGTCGGCTCACTCCGGCCTATCCTGGATCAAACCTGGAGATGACTTTCAGAACCTGGGGAACCTAACATCCTGACAATCCTATCCTTATAAAGAATCATCTGATATCTGACCAGCGGGCACCCCCATGGCCAGCTATCAGACGAAGAGGGTACGCCAGCCCAAAACCTGGCCTACCCCTGGTTCATTCCCGTCTTCCCCGTAAAACACCTTCATGAGACCCACTCTACGTTTAACCAGTGGGCACCCCAATGGCCAACCTTAGAGGTAAAGGGTGTGTTGATCTTAAAGTCAACCCACCCTGGGGTATTCCCGTCTAAACCGTACCTGGGGCAATACCGCGAAAAGATAAAGGAGAAATAAAGTCCAAGTTAAATCACCCTCGTCTTTCTCTCTCACCGCACCGTACCGCATACCGTTTATTAGAGAGAGAGGGACTCAGGAGATAGTACCCGTCTCGACCGCCGGTGACACCTGACTTACGTCATGACGTCACTAAGCATCTCACTCGCTCTCATTGCAGGTACCGACTTAGAAATGTACACGGTTACTCTCTCTCACACACACACCGCACGCAAAATAAATATTGTGATTTAATTTAATTAAAATTTAAAGGGATAAATACACATGCTTTCATATTACTTTCTTTCACTCACACACCGCAAACAAAACAGATATAGTAAATTTGATTCAGTTAAAAATTTAAATATAAATTCACTTTTTTTTAATGAGATTCTCTCACAATGTAATTAGACTCATCTAAAAAGTTAGTTATTTCTCACAAACTCATTTAGTTATTAACTTAGAAGTGTATATTATAGGAAAATATAAACACCCTTGTTATTTTGTGAATATAAACCGTTAGTTAATTTATTTTCTCGCCCTGAAAACTGATCCTGGCTCGACTGAAGCGTCCGGTAGGGCAGAAATATAAAAAACACCGTTACATGGCGTCCAAACAGGGACGCCAACAAAAACGTACCGTTACATAATTATTTGTCATTTGTATGCTTTTTATCCCCCTTTTCTCGGAAAAAAATTGTGAAAGTCGCTACTTTGGGCTACTTCAGGCTGAAATTGCGCGATTTCGAGCTATTTAAACTTGCACGGTTTTTGCGCGACTCAGGCGCACCCAAGTTGCGACTTGCTGAACTAGGGATCTGGCAACACTGCAGTCAGTTCGCTGAGGAGCAGCGAAGTCTGCACTCGACGAACCAAGCTGGTCTCTCTACTAGCGGGTGCCACCATAGTAGATCGACCGGGATGAACCTGGGAATCTCTCCCTGGAGAAGTCCACCAGGTGTACGACTGGCAGGTGCCACTACAGTCGTACACCTGGCAAAAGGATATACGACTAGCGGGCGCAACCATAGTCGTATATCTTGACCCAACCTGGGGGAAAATACCCAACGAGAAAACTTCTTCGGGTTGAGTTCACCAGGTGTGCAACTGGCAGGTGCCACTACAGCCGTACACCTGGCCAAAAGATGCACGAGTAGAGGACGCAACCATAGCCGTGTATCCTGAGCTGACCTGAGGAAGTACTAAGGCAACCCGGACATCATCTTCAGGGCAAGTTCACCAGGTATGCGACTGGCAGGTGCCACTACAGCCGTACACCTGACTAAAGGATGGGCGACTAGAGGGCGCAACCATAGCCGTCTATCCTGGACCGACCTAGGAGAAACCGACCTGGGGTGAAAACCTGTGAAACATTAAGAGGGGAAAAAGAACCGCATAAGGGACAAACGTAACGTCTTCCTCCCCCCTCTCTCTCATCGTACCGTACCGCTTCCGAGAGAGACGGGCTCAGGAGACGATGCCCGCCTCGTCCGTGAACGTACCGCAAAGAATACGTGACTTATAAAATCCCTCATTTACATGTGGTATCGGAATAGCACACACGCAAACACACCGCCATGAGTTCAGATTCACCATGTATCAATTTTACCGAACCCTCAGAAAAAACTCGGCCTTTAAAGGGTTAAAACATAATAAACGTCAAATACAAAACAAATGAAAATCCTCTAAAAACATTATAAGCTCCAAGTAGTAAGCACATCGAAACCAAATAGAAGTTATTACTGCAAACCTTTTCGTTCTACATCATTTCGAAAGAGAACCTCTTTAAAAACTAATTAATATCAAATAAAAACGATGTAAAATCCAATTAGAATTACAACAATGCCGAATAAAACCTGATTTAAAAAATCAAGTTGAAAATTCTTAGAACCTACTAAAAAGGTTCTGTACCTATATTAGAATCTGAATGAAACCTAATAAGTATCTATTAGAAAACCAACCAAAAACGAATGAATTCCTCTTCGAAACCTGAAAAAAAAAACCCTAATAGAGATTCATTTGGGCCTAATAAATGCCTAAACCTATTAGGTTTCTAATATTTTTTTAATGGATTTTTTTTACCAGGGAATAATAACTTGCTCATGCCTCACAGAAACGCATTTTTTTCTCAAAAAATGCTTAAACTTATAAAAATTTATTTATATAATTGTTGGTAATATTTAAAATTGTTTATTGTTATGTAAACTCCCTAAAGCTTTAAAAATTAGTCATTTACACTTGATTATGTTGAAAAAAACAAGTTTCTACCTCTAAAAATAGCCAAACAGTGGATTTGTTAATTAAATTTGTTTAACCCTAGAACCGCACACTGGGTCTGACAGACCCACCGCAAAAATGAATTTTGTCGCTCCCCTCCACAATTTTTCGAAGCGTCACTTCTCGTCCCTATGTAATATAAGAAACTTAGGTTGGAGCGCGGACTATCTTAAAGTTAATATTAAGAGCGCAAACTTTCAGAGAATTTTTTAAAATCAATTTGGAAGCATTTGAGCCACTGGGAGCAAAGAAATTCGAAAATATCCCTATTAAGGACCACCCTAATGTAGCTAGACGAACGATTTTCACAATGGATTTCGAGCATCGGAATACCTTCGAATCAGAATTGAAAAGTACCAAACATGTCACGAACGCCAGTAAATAATTAAACGCCACGCTAGAAATATATAAGAAAAAAAAACACCCATGAAACCACCGATCACCTTCTATTTTAATACTTGCCCCCTTAGAACAAAAGTAATATCAAAGTCTTTACCTAGATTAACTTTGCAAGAGCACGAGCGTGGCGCCAAAAACAGCAGCTTCTCTTAGCCAAGAAAACGGAATAAAGCAGACGTTAAGAAGAATTTAAATACATTATTATTAAATACATTCTGAGAAGATTTAAATACCATTATATCGCCTCCGAAATAGAACTTTTCTATCTCTTCCAAGCATCCAATTTTTCGACTAAGTAATTTTTGCGATTAAATATATTAGGTTTCACGCATTTTATATCGAAAGTGCAAGTTCTATATAACTACTATAGTTGTTTGGGTCGCTGATTACGAATTTGCTATTGTTTTTGCAAAATTCATTTGTTTAAGGGGTTACACCACCATGAGATTTTCAAAAATCGATGTTTTTTCTTATTTAGATAAATTGTTTATAATTGCTTCCTCATAGAGGAAGCTTTGTAGTGGTGACAAAATCTAGTTTCCTAAAAAAGGTTTTTTTCAACATATTTTAAGGTCAATATATCTAACATGATGTCCTGAAAAATTGTCCAGATTTGTCTCTCTGTGTGTGTGTGTGTGTACATATGTATGTCACGATCCAGCAATTTCTTGAAAACAAGTAAAGATAAATTGATGAAATTTTGCATAGTTATTCCACAATATACCTAGTTGAATTTCTTACAAAGGTTTAACAAAATATTTAATTTTACAAGTTTTATGTACTTTTCTAATTTTCGTAAAATTCACTTTTTCACTATAACTTCTCAAATAATCAAAATTCAAAGATGATGTAAGAAAAAGGTAGATTCCTTGTGTCGAAACGAATCGATTGACCTATACTATTAATGCATTTCATTAAAAAATAACAAAGTTATGGTTAATTGTATTTTCAAAAATTAATTTTTCGACTGTAACTTTTCAAATAATCAAAATTTTGACTTGACGTAAGGAAAATAAATGTTCCTTGCATCGAGACGAATCGATTGGTCTATAATTTTATTTCATTTCCTTGAAAAATAACAAAGTTATGGTTTTATTTAATTTAAAAAAATTAGTTTTTCAACTATAACTTCTCTAATATTCAAAATTTGAAGCTGACCTAAGGAAAATAAATATTCCTTGCATCGAGACGAATCGATTGATCTATAAGATTAATTCATTTCATTTAAAAATAAGAAAGTTGTGTTTTATTGTAATTTTCTAAAATGAATTTTTCGAATATAACTTCTCAAATAATCAAAATTTAATGTTGATGTAAAGAATACTTAATGCTTCCTCTGTGAGGAAGCAAATCATATTTGCTTACAGGAAGCAAAGCGCTCATTGAGTGAGCACAAATGTTGATACAACTTCACAGCTAGTTTTAAGAATATTTTAAGCGTTCAATAATTTCAAAATTCAAACTATTTCCGAAGTTACAGCAATTAGAAGTGAACGCGTCACTGAAGCTCAGGTTCCGCTCGGACCCACAGTGGGGCCATAAACAGTTTCGCGGGCAAATTTATATTGTGAAGCCATTTCTGAGCCGATTTGAACGTTTTTTTTTTAAATAAAAGCTAATAAAATTCCACGCAAAAATTTTGATCCAGATTTTGATGAAAAAATTTTATATAATTTTTTTTACTTAATATCAAAAATAAAAAAAAGAATTTTTTCTTTTGAAGAGCACCGGGTTTCGAAAAATACTTGGATTCAATCCCAAATACCTAGAAGAAATGAAGCACCTATCCGGGAAAGTTAGCAATTGATTAAAAATTTATTGAATTTTTTATAAACAAATAAGTGAGTGAAAATGGATTCAAGGGGATTGACAGTGATTCATCGATTGATTCGCACTAAATACGAATAATTTATAGATAAAAACCGTTTTCTAACAAAATTCATGAAAGACAATAAACAATTTGTTACTTTATAAACAAATTTTATAAACAATTTTATAAAAAATTCGTCCGCCATATTGAATCCGCCATTTTTTTTAAATTTTGACTTCGAATTCGTAATCAGCGACTTCAAAAACCCCTTTATATCAATTTTGAAAATAATCAAAAATTTATTTAGCATAGTCGTCAGCCATATTGGATCCGCCATTTTTTTAATTTTGACTTCGGATTCGTAATCAGCGACTTCAAAAACACTTTTATACCAATTTTTAAAATAATCAAAAATTTATTTACCATACTCGCCCTGTTCATAAGTTATGAAGTTTTTAAACTCAAAATTTCTATACAAATTAGAAATTTTTTTTTAAACAGTTGTCATTTCTACAAAAAATTTTTAAAAAGTTTTTCCCTACGTCACATGATAGCGATTACCTTTCTAAATAAGCAAAAAAAATTTTTTTTTTCAAACAATGCCTGATAGAGAAACTAGGTACACCATCAACAAGGATTTTCAAAAAAGGGTCCTACTCATTGGCTCATATCTCCGCCAATTTAAAATTTTTTAAATTTGTCATTGATTTAAATTATACATAAAAGTACTTTGTATATATGTATAATAACAATTATTTTAAATAATTTATCACTGCGTCAAAAAAATGCTTATTTTTATACCTATTTTCCCACGCGCCAGGGTGGTGTAACCCCTCAAACAATTTGTTTAAACAAATTATTGCAAAAAATGATTGCAGAATCGTGATCTACTTGAAAAAGTATTTTGAAAACGTATATAGATAATTTTAATTATTTAAACAATTATGCAAATTATTAATAAATATCTTTTCTTCAACACGTGCACGAAAACCACGTGTTTTCGAGCGTGTGAAGCGAGTTGAAAGTTGCTGTTTCCAGAGCAGTGAAATATACTGGGAAAAAAACTCCTAACAGGGAAAAAATCTCCAGCTGGAGGTAAAAAACTCGCGACAGTACGGCGTATGTACAACTCGTCTTCGCTCTCGGGGAGCCTTCGGCGCCCTCGAGTTACGACTCGTTCTGCATACGTCACGCTCGACGAAAAACGCCTGTATGTATCCCTAGATGCATAATATACTATTTTTCACATCAAATATGTTGATGCATATGGTTTTCTGGGTTTTCAGGGTTCCTGATAACGAATTTGTTATTAATTATATAATACAAAATTTTATTGTGGTTACGCTGACGTCAGAAATTAAGGTAACGCTATGAAGTTAGCTGAAATGCATCTTCTTTTTATAATAGGATGTATATATTATATATAACACTGGTACTTACTCCTTCGACTTTTGTTTACTTGCTCGCTCTCTTGACAGATATCTACTGATCAACCGAGGTGGGTCAAATATCAAAAGGGCAGTGTATCTATGCAAAATATCTCTAAAAACTTCCTTGTTTTACGTAGTCTCAATATAACTATCAATGTAGCGAATCAGAGATGAAAAGTATTATCCTTCTGCAATGTTTAGCGTAAATTTTAAACTCTGGAAACGGTTTTAAAATTAAAAAAAAAATTTCTTTTAATTGTGTAAAAAATAAAATTTTGTACAATTAATATCAAATTCGTTATCAGTAACCCTTAAAACCCAGAAAACCATATGTAACAACATATTTGATGTGGAAAAAAGGTATTTATTAACAACTTGCATAATTGCTTAAATAATTAAAATTATCTATATGTTACATCCTGAGATGACCACATCCCATAACTTTATTTGATTTAAATTTAAAAAGTTCCTCGATTTGGAAAGGAAAGGATTTTCCTTTACCGGGATGAGGATAACCACTCGATCTCAAATAACTCAAAGAAAAGTTAGATATAAGTAGTTTTATTTAAAAATACAGAAGTTATTTTGGCTTGGCCCTTTTAAACTATCTCTCTCTCTCTCTCTCTGGACCTGGATCTGTAAAGAGACAGATATTTAGTTCCGATCTCCTTTTCAGAATAGAACTTTATATTTTAAAGAAAAGTGACCTGCTCACCTGTATAATAGCTTGTATTGTTGAATTTGCCGTATGGAGGCTGGTCTCCGTCTTTGAAGATTCAGTGGACCACTTGGAACAGGGGTGACTTTACTATCGATGCACTTGACTTCTTCCACTTAGAAAAACTGATTGGATTTAGCTCGGACTGATTTTTAGGTGTTCCGAAGGGTTTAGCAGATGAAAACAGACTGTCTATTAGATGTTATAGATTCAGCAGACC
>CAJFCO010017990.1:0-11226 GCA_904066015.1 Synergus gifuensis | reverse complement strand
GAAGTTATAGTTGAAAAACAAATTTTTCAAAATTAAATAGATCAATAATTTTGTTATTTTTCAATGAAATGAAATAATATTATAGACCAATCGATTCGTCTCGATGCAAGGAACATTTATTTTCCTTATGTCAAGTCAAAATTTTGATTATTTGAAAAGTTATAGTCGAAAAATTAGTTTTTTAAAATACAATTAACCATATCATCCTTATTTTTCAATGAAATGCATTAATCTTATAGGTCAGTCGATTCTTCTCGACGTAAGGAACCTTTATTTTCCTTACGTCAGCTTCGAATTTTGAATATTATAGAAGTTATAGTTGAAAAACTAATTTTTTTAAATTAAATAAAACCATAACTTTGTTATTTTTCAATGAAATGAAATAATATTGTAGACCAATCGATTCGTCTCGACATCAAGAATATTTATTTTCCTTACATCAACTTAAAATTTTGGTTATTTGAAAAGTTATTGTTAAAAATTAATTTTTCAAAATACAATAAACCATAACATCCTTATTTCTTAATGAAATGCATTAATAATATAGGTCAATCGATTCGTTTCGACACAAGGAATCTACGTTTTCCTTACATCATCTTTGAATTTTGATTATTTGTGTAGTTATAGTGAAAAAATGAATTTTAAGAAAATTATAAAAGTACATAAAACTTGTAAAATTAAATATTTTGTTAAGCCATTGTAAGAAATTCAACTAGGTGTATAATGAAAGAACTATGCAAAATTTCATCAATTTATCTCCACGCGTTTTCAAGAAATTGCTGGATCGTGACATACATCCATACACACACACACACACATACACACATCCGGACAATTTTTCAGGCCATCATGTTAGATATATTGACATTAAAATATGTTGAAAAAAACATTTTTTAGGAAACTGGATTTTGTCACCACCACAAAGCTTCCTCTATGAGGAAGCAAAAATATATAAAAATATAAATTACAAATATAAAAAAATAAATTAAACTATAAAAATATAAATTATATATAAAAAATATATAATTTAATTAAATTAAAAAAAACATATAGGTTCAAGCGTCCTGTAAAGCGCAAGCTTCACGTAGGACACAAGCGCGCGAAGCGCGCAACATGGAGCGCGAAGCCGGCAGATTTTTTTTAATATAAATTATTTCTATTAGTCTAGTGGAATATTTATCGACATTGGTTAAATAATTTTTAATTATTTAAACAAATTCCACTTGTTTAAATAATTTGATTTTCAAAAATACGTTTTTCTTTATAAAAATTACTACTATTGGTCTAATGGAGTAGTGATTAACAATGTTTATGTCATGTCAGCACGACATTAATTAACCATTAAGTAATTAATAATTAATAAACTATTAATTAATTAATCGACTATTAAGTAATCATTATTAATCATTATTATTTATTATTGTTATTATTATTATTATTATTATTATTATTATTATTATTAATCATTATCATTGTCAACATGTAATCACTACATAATAAGCCATAATTCAATCATTAATACTTAATTGTAATCTTTATTTCATTCATATTTATGTAACTGACTCTTACGACTCGAGCCACCTGCAACACTAATAAATCTCTAAATCTGCAAGAGGACACTGACCTTCATACCCAAACACCCGCCCTCAAAGGCGCACTATAAACTTCATCTGTATAGGAGACACGCACAAGAAACACACACACTCTCAATCACTCGACACGTCCGTGAGAGGTCCGGAAGCCACCCTCGCTAGTGCAACGGGCCCCAAAAACAAGTTGACACGTGCATAGTATCCATGTGCACTAACACCGAACTCTCGAGACGACGCTTGCTCATTCACGTGCACTAACACCGAACTCTCGAGACATTTTTCACTTATATGCACCAACACAGAACTCGCGAGACAACGCTTCCTCATTCATATGCACTAACACCGAACTCTCGAGACATTTTGGAAATCTAGGATCAGTATATAAACAACAGGACCCATAGAGGATATAGTCCAGTCCAGTCCAGTCCGAATCCAGTTTATTAGTCTACAGTATATAGTCTACAGTGTACAGTCTCGTGTCCAGTTCAGTGCAGTCCAGTGTGGTCTTGAGTTTTGAGTCTTGAGTTCAAAGGCTAATGGTACGGATCTATTACGGTGAAAGTTGGTGTAGTCTCGTTGAGTTAGAGTCGCCAGGTCAATAGGATGACCAGTGTTACCAGTGCAAGGTGAATCTTAAATTTCAATGTGAAGAAGTGAACTTGCAAATTCCTAAAGAACTAATTGTCGAACTTATAATTGTTGAACTTGGGAATATTTAAAAACACAAATACAGTGACAGTCTAGTGACATACCCCAATCAAGGAATACAGTGATCTCAGTGAATACGAGCAGGATTATAAAGGATTACCTAAAATCATCATTAAGAAATCATCACCGGTAAGTCGTCATTCATCACTCAACTCAGGCTCATTTTTAACTCGTCGTAAGGGTCATTTCTATTTCAAATAATAAAGGAAATCTTAAACTGTAAAATTTCAAATCAATAAATTGTTCATTTAAGAGTACTAATTCTTTTCATTTGGCTTGTCCTCGTTCCCAGATTCGCATTAAATTGCGAACTAAAACGAGGGAGATAGTTTTAAGGAAATAGAGTCTGTTGCCAGTTAGGACGATAAATAAATTAATGGCAGGTAGGACGTAACATTTAATTAATTTTCAATTATTTAAACAAATTGAATTTGTTTAAATAATTTTTTTTCCGAAAATTATTTTTTTCTTATTAAATATTATTACCATTGATTTAATTGAATATTTATTAATATTGAAAAATTAGTTTTCATTTGTTTAAATAAATTCCATTTGTTTGAAAAATAGTTTTTCCAAAAATTCGAGGAATTCTAAATTTTTATCGTTACGTAACACAAATTTATTTTCAAATATTATCCAATTTTGTTTCTCTCTGTTTGCAAACGAGGAGGACAGTTATAAAATTATACAAAGATTGGAATATTTCTGCTAATTTTATTATAAGCCCCCATGTATACTCGAAAGTGTGGAAAATGTCTCTTAGGAGAAATATTTTTCGAAATATACCTTTCAAGTATACCTGGGGTGAAGGTTAGAAAAATCCTTTCCATCATGTATTTCGAGAAATATTTCTCCTAAGAGACATTTTCCACACTTTCGAGTATATCTGGGTGCTCACAATAAAATCAGCAGAAATCTTTCAATATTTGTATAATTTTATAACTATCCTCCTCGTTTGCAAATGAAGAGAAACAAAATTAGAAAATATTTGCAAATAAATTTGTGTTACGTAACAATAAAAATTTAGAATTCCTCGAATTTTTGGAAAAACCATTTTTTAAACCAATGGAATTTATTTAAACAAATGAAAACTAATTTTTCAATGTTAATAAATATTCAAGTAAATCAATGGTAATAATATTTAATAAGAAAAAAAGAATTTTCGGAAAAAAAATTATTTAAACAAGTTCAATTTGTTTAAATAATTTAAAATTAATTAAACATTGTTAATAAATATTCCATTAGACCAATAGTAGTAATTTTTATAAAGACAAACATATTTTTGAAAAAAAAAATTATTTAAACAAAAGGAATTTGTTTAAATAATTAAAAATTAATTAACCAATGTCGATAAATATTCCACTAGACTAATAGAAATAATTTATATTTAAAAAAAACGAGAATAAAGCTCACATAAGGCCGGTTTTATGAAAAATTGACATTTTTGGTTTTAAGGGTAGTTTTCAAGGCACCGTGGGGGTGTGTTAGGGGGGTCAAACCCATATGTGTGGTACATGAAATTCTTTGTTGGATAGTCCTCAACAAGCCTCTATAATCTCCCGTAACATTTTTCGAAACCCTGAAAAATTATTCCAAAAACTCCAAAAAGTGATTTTTCCCCATGCAATTTACATGGGAAACTTCAAGTCAAAACCGGCACGTGTTAAAATCAAAATTAAAAAAAAAATATGACCTTTCTTTTTTGGGATTTCGAATCAAATTGGGGGGATCGAGACTCTCTAGCATCAAAAAAATTTTTGTCATGCATTTTTGAACCACCCTAGTGCTCACAATGGCACCCCTAGTTTATAATTTCTTTATGTTTGCTTTTTTAATGTAAGTAATTATTATTTTTAAGTCAATAAAATATGATTTTCAAGATTTTCAACTATTAAATAACTTTATTTTTAATTATTTACATCATCTTCTCATAGAAGATAATGTAAAAACAGGGCCGAAGCGCAGCAGCGCCGCCAGCGGATTAGTTCCAAGTAGAAGTATATCGTGGCATAAGGTTTTCGGCTTAAAACCGAGCTGTCAGACAGGGCTGCTCGCACTCTTTTACTCGCCGATTGCATCTATCGAATCCCCGCTGCATCCCCTGAACCCCTCTGAAACATTTAAAGACTAAATCGTCTTGGATTGAAGATTTACAAATCTTGTCGATTATGAAAGAATTTTTTTTTACACCTATCAAATCCGATTTAGTACCATAGATTTGTACCCATGTAATATGAAATCCCTTTAAACAACAACCTTGAAATTTTATTTTTATAGGAGTTATTAAGTGGAAAAGAAAAATAAAAAAACATTTTTTTCTATAAAGTGGTTGAATCGATTTTGATGAAAAAAATATATGTTGTGGAGATAAATGAGAAAACTTTAAGAAAAAATTAAAATAAATTTCCCATATATAAAACCCTAAAACCTGAGTGGGAAAAGCCGTACCACATGCTCATTTTATTATGGCATTTAGAAATAGAATTTTTTAATAATAAATTTGAAATAATAATAGCAAAATGGTAATTGTTTTCATTTTTGAATGTTATGGCCATAATTTTTTAAACAGATTAACACTGGCAAAAAACATTGTTGAGTTGGAATTCTACTGGGACATTTATAAACAGATGATAAAAAATATTATCATATTCTAAGAAGGAAAATAAAAGTGAAATTTATGCTAACTATGTTATTTTTTCCTATTACATATATAGCATTTATAGTTTATCTAAGAGATTTTAGAAGCTTTCCAAGGATTTGTAAGGATTATAAACAATTTCCACACTCAGAAAAAAGTTTGTTTGAATCAAACACAAATAACGTATCATTGATATAGGGTAAAAGAAAAAATATCTTTGAATTAAACAAAATTTGTTTGATTCAAAGAATTTTTTTTTAATATGATGAAATCAATTTTTTTGAATTAAAGAAAATTTCTTTTTATCAAACAAATTTCGTTTAATTCAAAGATATTTTTGCTTTGACCCTATATCAATGATAGTTTGTTTGATTCAAACAAACTTTTTTTCTGAGTGCAGGCATTCTTTGACTTTATTTGGGTTTCTAATGATTTTCAATAATTTTAAGGGATTTTTAAAGGTTTTTAGGAATTTGAAGAGATTACAAGAGATTTTTATGATATTTAAAAGATTTCGTGGAATTTGAAAGGATTTCATTAAATTTTAAGTGATTGTTAAGAAATTTTAGGGAATCCAAAGGATTTTGAAAAGTTTGAAAGCATTTTAGGAACTTTTAATTTTTTTTTAAAGTGATTTTAAAGGAATTTTAAGGAATTTCAAGAGGTTTACAAAAATTTGAAGAGATTTCTACGTATCTTAAGGAATTTTAAAGTTATTCGTGGAATTGTAAAGGAATTTAAGAAGCTTTTAAGAATTTTATTTGACATTTTAATAATGATTTTGCTTCCTCATAGAGGAAGCTTTGTAGTGGAGACAAAATCCAGTTTCATAAAAAAGGTTTTTTTGAACATATTTCAAGGGCAATATATCTAATATGATGTCCTGAAAAATTGTCCGGATGTGTAGAGATAAATTGATGAAATTTTGCATAGTTATTCCACTATACACCTAATTGAATTTCTTATAAGGGTTTTCCAAAATATTTAATTTTACAAGTTTCGTGTACTTTTATAATTTTCGTAAAATTCATTTTTCACTATAACGTAGATTCCTTTTATCGAGACGAATCGATTGACCTATATAAATAATGCATTTAATTAAAAAATAAGGATGTTATGGTTAATTGTATTTTTTTAAATTAATTTTTCGAATATAACTTCTCAAATAATAAAAATTTAAAGCTGGTGTAAGGGAAATAAAGATTCTTTGTGTTCAGACTAATCGATTGTCCTATATGATTAATACATTTCATTGAAAAATAAGAAAGTTATGCTTAATTAATTTTTTAAAAATCAATTTCATCAAATCAATCAATCAAAATCAGTTCAATCAAAATCAATCAAATCAATCAATCAATCATTTAATCAATCAAATCAATCAATCATTCAATCAAATCAATCAATCAATCAAATCAATCATTCAATCAATCAATCAATCATTCAATCAAACATATCAATCAATCAATCATTAAAAATCAATCAAATCAATCAATCAAATCAGTTCGTAGTACTAAAAAAGTCGAACAATTTTTCTTAATGACTTTTTTGGATAAAAAGAATTGAAAGACTTATAACATTTTGAAAATCCAAAAAAATGAAAGATAACATAAATTAGAAGCCAAACAACGCACGATATGAAAAAAAGTCTGAAGATGAAAAATGTTTCTTTTTGAAAGCCCTATAGGATCCGCATAACAACTTTTTGAATTTCCTTAAAAAATCGAAAATTTAAATTTTTAGCCAAAAAACGCGAGATGCAGAGAAAATGTTAAGAAACATAATTATTCGCCTTAAAAAGATCTACAAGTTCTCCTTTGGCCATTTTTCAATAGGATGAGTAGTTTTCGTTTTAATCGTGAAAACTATTGTTAAACAGAGCCGAGCGCGGAGCGCGAGCTTTAAATCAAATATCGAGCGCGAAGCGCGAGTCCTCTGATGAGAATGTGCTCGATAATAAGGTCGATAGAACCTTAAGTAAATTAGTTAAATTTTGCGTTCAAAGATGTAATTAGTTTAATTTAATTTAATTTTTAAAAATATAAATTACAAATATAAAAAAAATAAATTAAAATATAAAAATATAAATTATGTAATTTAATTAAATTAAAAAAAAACATATATCTTTAAGCGTTCTGTAAAGCGCAAGCTTCACTAAGGGTAGAAGCGCGCGAAGCGCGCGATGAGAATGTGCCCGCGAAGCGGGCAGATTTTTTTCGATGTAAAACGTTAAAACGCATTAGATATACAGTTATAATCCAGTATAATTTTCGCAACATTTATAACCGGTATCTGACGAAAAATGCTGAAATCCTAAGAAATTTTGACTTGTTAATTACGAAACGTAGTCGGGTTAAGTTTTCCATTAACAAACCTTGAAGTAAATCTTTTTTATCTACTTTTGGGATCACTGAATATATTATCGGACTTCAGTGAGCCTCAACTAGGTTCAACCTAAAAGTATTTAGACTCGGTATGTGTCGCATGAAAACCATAAAAGTGGTTCAGCTCGCATTATGTTAAAAAAATTTCTTCCTCATACGAGTACTAATTCAGAAAAAAATTTGACAATAAAAGTGAGGTTTTTGAGAAAATATACATTAAAGATTTTCAGAAATATTTCAGCAATTTGATTAATCTTTAAGACCTTTAAAATTTTCTTATAGATTTCAAAAGAAGACCACAAGCGCCTTACTCGACAAAGAAAACAATTTAATATCTCGATCAAATCAAAAAGCTATGGTGGTTTCAAAAAAATGATTTTATTTTTCAAAAACAACCTTAACAATTCAAATACCCGTAACTTCGTGGAAATTAAATTTTTTTCCAGAAGAAACCTCAAAAATCGAACTATTGAAATAAAAAAATGGAGTAACTACATTCGAGATTTGATGGAGTTCTAGAGATCTCAGAAAACAAAATTTTGAAAAAGTAAATTAGTATTTTTCAAGATACATATAGCGTTAAAAATCGTATGTGATCAAAATCGTCAATGTTTATGGACATCTTTTTGGTTTTCATTGTTTTTTAGGCGTCATTTCTAATACCATAAAAATAAGTAGAAGACTTTTCAAGCAAAAAATATATTTTTATATTGTTTAAACAATTTTTTTTAACCAAATTGTTTTAAAATGCGAGATACAGAAGAACTAATAGCGCCACTCGATCTTTGGAAAAAATTATATAATGTTTAGACTTTACACGAAATTTATTTGTATGAACCAAATGGGTGAGGTAGTATAAATAAACAATTATTGTTTATTTAAGTATCTTCACCAATAGGATGGAACAAAAAATTGTTCAATGTATGTTCTTTATGTAATTTTTACTGTAGAATTAAATGGCGCTATTATTTTTTCTGTATCTCACATTTGCAAGCAATTTATTGAAATAAAAATTGTTGCAACAATTTCAAAATTCAAATTTTTTTATCAAAATGTGCAGTGGAATTTTAGAAAATTTTTAAGCCAATAAAATATGTTTTGAGGAAAAATGGTTCTTACACTGTTACTCCGCGACACCCTTTATTTTTATTTTTTATAATTGCTCCAAAGCATAATTTTGAAGATATGCTGATATGGACACTCTCCTATATTTACTATTAGGTTGCAGTTCCGAAAACCGGTAACTTTCGATTTTCTTTGGGCTCGGTATAGTTATGTATTTTGACACGCTGATTACGAATATGATAGTGAAAATTGCCGCAAATTTGATTTTCATCGTGAAATCATGAAAAAATCATAAAAATCATGGTTTTTTGCCTTTATTTCAATTAACATGCAAAATTGAAAAAAATGTTTATAAACAAAAGTTGTAGTTCTCATCAAAATATCAATTTTTTCTTTCAAAATTTTTTTTTCTGCGATTGATATATTCCGAAACAATCAGAGATATATCGATTTTCATCGTATCTCCATTGGTTTCCGTTTGGTAACCTTTACCATTTCCTTTTAACATTTCCCTTTACCATTCCCCTTTACCATTTCCCTTTACCATCCCCTTTGTCATTTCATTTACCATTTCCCTTTACTATTGCCTTTGCCCTTTACAATTTTCCTTTTTCACTTCCCTTTATCATTTCCCTTTATCATTCCCCTTACCATTCCCTTTGTCATTTCCCTTTACCATTCCCTTTGTCATTCACTTTTCCATTTCCCGTTACAATAATTTTCTTTTACAATGATTTCCATTTAGAATGTGAAGAGCCATGGTTTATGGGTTTTTTAAAAATAAAAATCGATATATCTCTGATTGAAACTATCACTCGCAGGAAAAAAATTTCTGAAACAAAAAATGTGTAATTGGATGTGATCTACAACTTTTGTTTAAAAACATTTTTTCAAGTTTGCATATTAACTGAGATAAACGCAAAAGACCATTATTTTTATGGTTTTTTCATGATTTCACGATGAAAATCAAATATGCGTAATCAACGCGTCAAAATACATAATTATACGGAGTCCAAAGAAAATCGGAGGATCCCGGTTTTTTGAACATTATCCTACTATTATTCTAATATTATTGTATTATTTAACAAGTGATTTTAAATCTCGGAAATTAGTGTAATGGCTGAGACTTACATTTCACAACCTTTTACCTTTTGGTAATTATATTAACCTAAGATTACTTACTGTAAGATTTTCTCGAATTTCAACGAAGAATTCCTATTGCCAGTTTGTGCCAAGACGTCAAAATTTTCTTTCATCAAAATATAAACTTACACAATAAGCGACGTAACTTATATAAAAATTTACTAAAATGCACTGAACAAGTATACTTTTTTAATGACAGCAAATTGATAAGTAGGTTTTGTTTTTCATAAGTTGAGTTCGTCGACTTAAAACTTCTCGCTGTGACACCATTCATTTATCAGACGTGACTACGCTAGACTACAGTGCGTATAAAATATCTCCAGGGATGTATTCCTCAATTTTCTGGGAGCACTGGATCAGGTACGATGAGAGGAAATAGTAGGGAGGGAGTAACCTTAGGAGGAGAACCAATATCAGACGAGTAGTTTCAGCCGACGTTTCAGCTGATGTCAGTGATGGGTCAAGTTCATGTTTCGTGGTCAAGTTATAAAAGTATATATCGCACACTCGGAAACTTTTCATTATACAATCTAGTATTATAATATTCATCTATACTAAAAGTCAATGAAAAGCTAGGATATAATATCCGTTTCTTAGAAATTATTATTTTGAATATTAAACAGTAGAATTCCTACACGGAGAGAAATCTGTTGCGAGTATCGCATCGGACACTATTACTATTTTGACAAGCGAGTGTTCGATGTGGAGAATGTACAAAAACAAAAAGATTGCAATCATCGGTCGGTAACCGATGTAACCTTCATACCAAAGTATCCAATGCGAAAAGGGCATACGCACCGACGCGCTGAACGCACCAATACTTACACGCAGCGTTGCCAGATTTGCCTAACAAAATTACCGTAAGAGCCCCATCAAAAATACCGTACGCGTACCGTACGCCAATAAAGAAATTTTCGCACATAGTGGTCGCGGAATGACCTTTTTGTTTTTTTTTAAGTCCTCATTCCAAAAAAATGGAAGATTAGACCCTACCGAAAATCTAGTCGAGTTCTAGACAAGGATTGTCTAGCACGATTGTCTAGAATTGACCCAATTCAAGACTCATGCTAGACTCATTTTAGAGGAAACAAGGTTCAGTCCTATTTTTATCAGGGTAGCAGTAAAGCAGTAAAGTCATAAATTGTTCCTAAGCCGACCCTATCGATATCTATACCTGTCTACCTGGGCCCAGAGCGCATCTAGAATGAGTCTAGTGCGCATCTAGAGTTAGTCTAGTCTAATCTTGAAATAATTCATATGAAAATAAAATATTCAAAACATTTTTTTTTAAATTCCTGTATTTTTTAAAACAGTATTACAATTATATAACGACGTACATAATATTCATATTACATTTTTTTCTCTTAAGTACATTGAAAGCTATCAAAATCGGTTTAATATGAACCCTGAACGAAGTAACTTTGTCAATTTTTTAAGAAGATATTTAAAAAAAACATCAATTCTCTACGTTTTATAAAAATAAGAAATAATTTTCAAATAATGAACATTTTTTTAAATTTCTTGGCCTTATTTTGAAGGTAAATTCTTATACCTTATTGGTATAATTTTACCATTATTAACCTGCACTGTCTGAAGACTGAAAGTAGGCTCAAAAGAGTTTATAAAAATATTTTTATAAAAAAAAGGAAATAATTAATCATGTTTCTGGAAAAATATATTAAAATTGACACCTACTTGA